>APFE030665952.1:142475-167422 GCA_000404065.3 Pinus taeda
CTTGAAATGAGAATTTATTAAACTTGCTGGTTGGACAGACAGCATAACATTTCTTCCATTGGGCTCATGGAGTCAAACATCTTTTAGTAAACTATTAACTGTTCATTCATAGAAGCCAAGGCATGTAATGTTTAAACATTCAAGAGATTCATCAAATAACCATCAACTCATAAGTACACACAGGAAGTCTGAGCACTAGGTGAATTCAGAGTGATTGTGCACTTAAAGAGCTGTAAAACATGAAGGACAAGAACCTCAACTTATAAGTATACACAGGAAGTCTGAGCACTAGGTGAATTCAGAGTGATTGCATACTTATAAAGCTGTAAAACTTACATTTGGTAAGACAAAACCACAAACATCTTGAACATTTTAACAAAGTATGAATCTTAGGAAGAATAAAACAGTCTTTCTATTACTGTAAAAAGCTTTATACACAGGCCAATATAACTCTGTTTTTTGCATAAATATCCAACCCCCATTACATACAAGATTCAGCTATATACAACATCCTAATTCTAACTAATCGATATTTCTCCTCCATCATGAGGGGAATTCGATTCTGCCTATGATGACACCTACTAACTTTTAACTAACTAATAATTACAACTAACTATTAATTGACAGCACTGGAATCCTAAAACAATTAAAATTCTAATTCTACTAGATCTTCTAGACTTCTAAATCAAATAGGACTCAAATTCTATAACAGCCTTGATCTTCAATCATTTTCGTTCTCTGACATCTGGAGTTTAGCTGAGATAGCGGTGATGAACCTTTAATGCTCCATGTTTGTCTTTAATGACACATATTTTCTGTTACCCTGAAACATAGGCCCCTGTTTGTCGGTCCTTGACGTGCTGTTCCATTACTTGCCCCTGCATTCAATCAGCTTACTGTTGATCCAACCCCTGCTTTGCTTCTTGGCTCTTAAATGCCTCCACGTAACATAAGAGCTCCGATGAAACTGCCTCGGAGCCTTAGCCTCCGATGTGAAAAACAGTTTTCACTCAACAGAGATTTAACAATCTCGATCTTATTTTTGAAGCCTCAACTGGTTGAACAATATATGAAAGTGCCGCTCAGGCACGGAGTATACAAAGCCGAGCTGTGCACCATTTGCATGAGCGCTAGCTTTTCCATCAAGGAGCACTAATTCACCATCAATCCACTGTGGATTATGAAACCCAGGTTTTGCCATTCTTCCTTGACCTTTATACCTCGCAACCACTCCAAGTTCCTCTGACTTCGCATAACAGCTTTTGCACGAATTCGGCTAGAAAAAATTTCAGGAAGTAGTAATGCTGGCACTAGTCCAGCTCCCATTGCAAACATGAACACAAACAACAACGTTCCACCAACGGAGAGAATAACTTTTACAATAGCTGATCCTGCCAGGCTTACTCCAACTACTTGAATTGCCATCGCCACCGCCATGCCAAAAAAACTCCATAACAAGAGACCTTTCCGCCCCAGTTTATCCATAAAAAAATTTGCCACTACCGAAGCTGTCAAGTTTGCAATTCCCACAGAGACATTTGTGAGATCAAGATGTGCTCCTGCACTCTTAAAGACTATAGAAGAAAAGTAAAACACAACATTTATTCCGGATAATTGCTGAAGTACGAACATCGCTGCTCCCACATAGACAACTTTCCAATGCTGTTTGCTTAGTAGATCCATAAAGCTAATGTCTTCTGTTTCAGCCCCCTTATCTAAACGAGATAATTCCGCCATTGCAAGCTTAACATTTGCTCCTCTCCAAAGCCTCTCATATTCATATTCAGCTTCACCCCATTTTGATTGCTTGGCCAGCCATTGTGGACTCTCTGCACAAAGCTCCATTCCCAAAGCCAATAAAGCTGCGGGAATGGCATATATCCAGAAACATGCCCTCCACCATCCTGAAATATTCTTTGCAGGGATCCCAATAAATTAAATAACCTGTAAATTCTTCAGAGGATACCAACTACATAAGAATGCAAAAGTAACACCTACTCTAAAATAGAATATGAGCCACGTTGTGATCTATATCTCGAATTCTGCAAATAGAATTTTATGCACATTTCATAGTAATAACTTCCTCGAGTCTGACGGACTGGTCAGATGCAGAGTCCCTTGTTGGCGTGAACCTGTACACTGCTATTCTACTGGTATACAATAGTGTAGATCGTCTTAGAGATTGGCCCATTAAAGAATGTAAGCTTATGATCCGCCAATAGTAGATACAAACTCTCTTCACTTCCCCATACTTCGTCTTCCCTTAAACACTCCATTAAGTTATTCCATTCACCTGCTCAATCCACGGGGCTGTTGCTGGTGGTGGAAAGACAACAACAGCTTTGGGTTCTGTAACAACAAACAGCTGTCTATTTGTCTGGGGTGAATGAATGAAGTCATCACTTCCATTCTGGCCAGACTCCAGAAGTTCTCTAATTTCATTAACCATCATATCACTTGTCACCGCTTCTAGCAAATCTTGAAGTAGCAATACCACATTGTCACGCATCGATTCTTCACCTGTTTTCAATATTTCTACAAGCTCCACGAATTTCCTATAGATTATGGGCAAAGCGCTCATTCTGAAGTTGGCTAAAAGTGCATTCTTTGATATATTAGCCTCAACTTCCTTTATTATTATTTCTATTATCCTTTTCTCATTTACACCAACAATTAGTACCCTCAAAACATGTTTGAATGATTCATAACAATTAAGAACAGCACATTTCATGTACTCATCAGCACATATCCGTTTCCAGAGATCTGCATCTTTAGCTTTAAATTGAGTTGCCATATCCAATACTATTGGAATCTTTCTCGCAAGTAAAAAATGGTGGCCATTGTATTAGCTTTCAGGCTTGGATCTGATGAATATGGAACAAGTAAAAGATCCCTTTCTCTGTTGCTTATGAGGTCTTCCTCACGAAAACTAGAAATAACTTCATTCCACAGTTGTGCAAACTTGGCAGCTTCTGTCCTCCTGCTTGGAGAAACCTCTTCAAAACGCCGAGCTAGAGAAAATCCTTTACGTAGTGGCCTTTCAGATGGCACTAAATTAGCATTGAAAACACCAGGTAAAGAGTGAAACCTTGATCTCAACATGCTCAGAGGCCAAAACACAGCGGACTCCGATAAGTCTGACAGCTGGGTGAGATTTGCTGTGTATTCAAACAAATCCCCAATTTCGCAGCGCAGCCAGTGCAAAATATGAATTATGCGCTTCTGAAATCACCTAAACATTTTGCGCTACGAAACTGCTAAAAGGGTTCATGTGCTTATTTGTAGACATCTAGCATCGAAATTTTGTCAGTGATAACAGCACCCATCAACAACAATGCTACCTTGCAGCTTTTACAGAGTTCCAGTCCGAACTCCCCGCATCAATACCAGTGCACCTCGAACCATATTGTAGGTATCCTTCTCGATCACTGTTTTTACACTTGCATCATCCAACTTGCTTATAGAAATCAGATTTCTAGCTAGTGAAAGAATATGCAGAATACCCAGAAGTTTTATAACCTTTCCACCTTGCAACTTCAACTTTACTTTTCTGTGACCAACAATTCTAACCTTCCTATCATCCCCTAAGAAGACATCACCACCATCATATTTATCATACTCGTAGAACCACTCTCTATGGGGAGTTAAGTGAAAGGATGCACCTGGGTCAATCAACCATGCCTCATGATATACATGTGTACTTGAAGAAGCCAAGTACACATCCCCACCTTCCTTTGAGGTGGTTTTCACCTCTACAGAAGCAGCATCATTAGATCCCTTTCCTTTGTCAGGAGTTTTAGATTTACAGTCCCTTTTGTAGTGCCCTTCCTCTCCACATTTCCAGCACACCACCTTTACAGGTTTTCTTGAGATTTAGATCTCCCTCTAGATTTAGATCTCCCACTCGATGACTTATTTTTGTTTCTATTCTGGGACTGTCCTCGTACAGAGAAGGAATCACCATTCTGGCTCTCCATATTTTTCCATCTCATCTCCTCTGTCAGCAAGGATGAGACTATTTCATCAAACTGCAAGGCATTTGCATTTTTATCTATTGCAATAACTAGACTATCCCACGAATTTGGTAGAGAAGACAACAAACTGATGCACTTATCTTCATCTGAAATTTTAATATCAACAGATAATAAATGACTTACCACAGTATTAAATGCATTCAGATGCTTTGTCACCAAGTCTCCATCTTTCATCCTCAGGTTATATAGATTTTTCCATAGGAACAGTTTATTCACCAAAGACTTAGATTGGTACAAAGTCCTTAACTTGTCCCACAAAGCCTTCACTGTAGCTTCCCTTGATACATTCATCAATACTGAATCTGAGACACACAATCGTATTGTTCTCTTTGCCTTCCAATCCAACTTCTTCCATTCTTCATCAGACACTCATGTTGTTTTAGTACCTGGATATACCATGATCCACTGATCTTTGTCCACCAACAGATCCTCCATCTTGAGTTTCCACAACTCAAAACTTTGACCATTAAATTTCTTGATCTCTATCTTTCCATTGCTCATCATCTTCTTTCACCACCAGAATCGATCCCACAGATCTCCCACTGAACAGGGTCTACCATAGGCATGAGCGAAACCCCTCAACAACAAAGGCCTCCCCTTCAAGACAAAAAAGCTCTGATACCAAATGTAGGTTTTAACCCCATACAGAAATTAGCTACATACGAATTCTAAAACACATAAAATAGAAAATGTGAGAGCATAACACATAAAACACATATACATAGAGATTTTCCCATGGATCCCAAAACCGGGACTACCAGCTTGATTTTTCATTATATTCCTTTCAATGTTACAATACATATTTATACATGCTGAAGCATCTAGTACCATGGACCAAAAACCATAGGTAGGTCCGCCCAACCTAATATAGGGTCCAAAAAATGTTTTCCCTCGACATTGCCTTAGACCCCGTAGAGGGGGGCTACTTGGCCCCCTTAAAACCCTCAGGCAGGGGGGGCGCCGCTGCGCCCCCTATGACCCCCCCCCCCCCACACTGCGCAATCAACGCAGCGAAGGGGGGGCTTCACCCCCCCCTAACCCCTTAGTTCACTACGTAGGTTACTCGTGGAAAGAATATAACACAACCCAACAATTTCCATGGAATTTATCACAGGTTTTTTGAGGACAGTGAGATAACATTATTCCATCATGCTTATTCTGGACAGGTTGACAAAGGTTGTACATTTGATTTTAGTGAAGTCTACATTCTCAGCTAGAGATGTTGCACAGGTATTCATCAAAGATGTGGTTAGATTGCATGGTGTTACAAAGAAGATTGTGTTAGACAGGGATGCAAAGTTCACTTCCAAGTTTTAGAAGGAGTTATTTGCAGGTTTGTGCACAAAGTCACCCTTTAGTAAAACTTATAACCCGTAGACACATGGACAGATAGAGAGGGTCAACATGATATTGGAAGACATGTTGAGGATGTATGTGATACATCAACATCAAAAGTGGGAAGAGTACCTTCCACTGGTAGAGTTCGCTTATAACAATGGGTAGTAGGAATTGTTGAGGATGAGTCCATTTGAGGAATTGTACAAGTGGATTTGTAATACTCCTATCAGTTGGAGTGATATGATTAATAGCGTGTTGATTGGACCAGACATGTTGGAAGACATGGAACAGGAAATGCAGGTAATCAAGAAAAATCTAAAGGCAACATAGGATAGGAAGAAGAGATATGCATATTAGAATAGGTTGTTCAAGGAGTTCCAGGTTGGGGAACATGTGTACTTGCCCATCGAATCAAAGAAGAGCTCCTTACAGATTGGATCATTTGCCAAGTTAGCACCATGGTTTTCTAGATCCTTTAGTATCGTTGAGAGGATTGGTTCAACAACCTATTGACTTGCACTACCTTCGAAAATGAAAGTCCATGATGCTTTCCATGTGTCAGTACTTAAGAAGTATGTTAAAGACGTTGATCATGTGATTGACTGTTTTGTATTGCAGGTGGAACCAAATGGAGAATTCTAGCTGGAGCCTCAGTGTATATTGCAAAAAAAGGGTTCTCATGATTCAGAATCGAGCAATCGGGTAAGTTAAAGTTTAGTGCAAGTACTTTGGGCTCGATGAAGCTACATGGGAGATGACGGATCAGATGTAGGCTATGTATCCTTCCTTGTTTTCTAGTTGAGGCAAAGCAATTTTGGTATGGTGTTTTGGTATATGTCTTGGTATCTATTTTGGTATATGTTTGATGATGTCTGGTATATGTACATATGTATATGGATGTAAATATTTCCATGAGCTATGTTATAAAGCTCCAATAAGTGATATGGATCTCATTTCATTATGATGTTATGTTGTTATGTTTTCATGTTGGTTTGCTTCTCAATAGGTTGATCATTGTAAATACTGCAATGAGCTAAGTTATAAATCTCCATCGATAGTATGTTTTGCTTACATCAGTCTTGTGGTTATAGGTGTTGTTGAACACCAAGGATGGTGTTCCCCCAAGGGGGAGGGTTTTGTGATAACCCTAGTGAAAATTCCATGTAATAAAATTTAATAGAGGAAAAATATTAACCACGGTTGATGGGACACTTCTTCCAAGGTGAATGTTGTGCAAAATCATGGTGACAGGGATCACTTGAGATTGTTTAAAGGCTAAGGAAATTGGCAAAGGCAATGGCTAAGGCTTTGGAAAGGCAAAATGACATTTTGACACATTTATTTATGAAAGTAATGGAAATTAGGAGAAAAAGGAGGTGAAAGGTCATAGGTTGCATGTGATGAAGAAAATGAAGGAAGTAATGGAAAATGAAGAAAATAGAGGCCTCATTCATAAAAAGGCTTATGAGGATCAGTTGGTAACTTTTTGTCAACTCAGTGTTGGAGATCTCTCATTATTCTATCTCTCTCTCTCATGCTCTTGTATACTTTGAGTTTTCTTGGAGCACTCTTGGAGGGTGTGGCATACTTGGATTTTTGGAGGAAGAAGGAGAAGGAAGAGTATGAAAGCACAAGAGGACATAGAGATTTGTAGTTACAAAATTTTTTCTTGCAAGTATTATGTTGCATGTATGTTTTCCTCACTATTTTTGGCATGCATGGAATATACATGGGGTTTCTTGGTTGTGATCTTTCACGGGCATGGAGGATGGTTAGGATTGATAGTGGATTGCCTAGCCTTTCCATTTCCTAGATAGTTATGGTGATTATGGATTTTTTTTCCTTGTTTCTTTTTGGTTGGTTCTTATTTTCCTTAGCTTGAGTTGATTTAGTAGTCCTAGAAGCCTTAGTTGGACAAACGTTCTAGAAGCCCTATAACAACCTGGGTTGAGTTACAAGTATTGGAAGCCTTGGTTGGACAAACACTCTTGAAGCCCTTGGTGGGTTGTGTTACTAGTCTTGGAAGCCTTGGTTGGGGAAATGCTCTGGAAACCCTGGAAGGCTTGGATAAAGACCATTTATATGATTGTTTTGTGATGTTCGACTGTGAGGTGGAATCACTATTTGATGGGTTGATGTGGATGGCCTTTGGAAGCCATGGATGGTTTTAGATTGATTTGTTCTATGAGATCCCACATTCATGCTTGGAATATGGCACGAGGGTGAATCGCTGAAGGGAGATTTGGCTCATCCATTCTATGGTCAGGTGGAACATGGAAATCCCATCCTAGGTTTGGATTTTTCATCATCAATATGAGGTTATTTCTCCTTGTATTTTTATGAGTATTATAATGGATTATATGGTTGTGATTTCATTGGTATTTTTGTTGCTATTATGTTGGTTATATATGTGTTTTATGACAGTAGCTATGTATGGCTCTCATCATGTTTTCACTAGTAAATGACTGATCAATGTATCTATGTTCCAATGGATGAAATGATAGTTGATGTGTTGAGGCATCAATGTTTCTTAGTGATTCTTAGCTAAGTATGAGACCCCCATGCTCAGATATGTTATTTACACATGTAAATTACATATTCGTGATATGTTTGACGAAATTACTATCATGGATAGTAGAGATCCAGTCAAGGTCTCATTTAGGTGATTGCATTTGTACTATAATTTACTTGTTATTTTATTGTTCTAAAGAAGTCATTTAATTCTGGGTAGTGACATGGGCTTTGGGCCTGAAAAAGTGGCTCAAATCCTGGGGAAACTGGCACAACACTGAGAAAAATAGTCCCTGGATGTTGTCTTGCGGGCCTGTGAGAGAGTCTGTAGGTCCCTGGACGCTGGCATGCCCATATCATGAGAGCCTTCAGAGGTCAAGTTATCCAAAAGTTCAGTGGGAACTAGGCGCTAGTTGGTAGAAATTTTGGATTGGTTCCTAAGGGTCCTAATGTTGATGTTGAATGTATGTATGGTGCTTTTTTTTGGTTCCACTTCCTTAACGTGACTTAAGAGGTTGAATCATATCATAGTGGCCTCTCATCACATGTTTACCCTGACTAGTCGATTGCTTGGGTAGATGTGGGAGGGGGTGTTACAAATAGGTTTGTTTTATGGTGGTTCTATAAATTCACGTATTAATTATAGGAGGCCACATATTCTAGCTCTATGTGCCTTGTGAGTGAATGTGCCCCACATCACCCCAAAGTTCACACACAGTGATTCACCCCCTTCGAGGAAGTCCATAATCCACTATACCAACATTACAATTTTCAAAGTCTTTAATAAAGTATTCATTTGTTTATTCTTCAGGATGGTATCCTCCCAAGCTATTACAGGGCTCCATCGTATCTATCTCAACCCAAAGTCTTCAAGGAACCCAAGCTGTTACAGGGCTCTAGAGATTTCATTCCACCCACAACCTCTAGTGACCTAAGATTTTACAGGGCTTCACAGACCTCTTGTGTTAACCCACAGTCTCCAGGGACCCAAGCTATTCGAGGGTTCCGCGAATCTTATCTCAACCCATAGCTTCCATGGAACCCAATCTGTTATAGGGCTTTAGAGACTAGCACTCAACCCACAACTTCTAGGGATAAAGAACCGATCCCCTTTTCTTCTCTTCATCGTTACGTGCTACAAATGTCTATTGGATGTTTGGTTACTGTCCTCCCCTCAACTTACTTCCAAAAATAAATAAAATACTCTGCTTCCCCGGGTGAAAGAAAAGTATATTCTTCCCTTCCTGTGTGTTGTTCAACTCGTTCTCTCCCTTCTCTTTGAATGCTTCTCCTCCTGGAGTTTGAGTATCCTCTCCCAGTCTGTTCTCAAATGTTTTTGCTTCTCCTTTTTATTGGTCATCATTTCTTCCCCCTCCTTTACTGACGTGTCCTTGCTGTTTGCGGAGATTCATAAATTTTGTCCTCTTTTCTTGTTGTGTTTTTGTTAAGTAAGCATGGCCCTGGGTACTTTTCCTCAACCCATTTAATTTCAAGAGCCAACCCCTTTACTTGATGCACCAAGTAGCCTTTAATGGTTGTCCCAAAGTTCAAGTTTCTTCTTTGCACAAGAAACCATAACATCCCAAGTAACAATTCTCCATCCTCAGCTCTATAATATGCGTCCCTCGACTTAGTCCCCTTTTCTTTTATTTCAAACATTGCAAAACAGTTACATCATTTTTATAATGTGGCTCATATGAGAACCTTGGGTGGGGCTGTCATAGTTGTACTCCTTGTAACTCCTCATGAGTGAGGAGATATGCTCTCTCAAATTTAAAGCCTCAAATTTGTGGTCATGATTCCCCAAATGGATGCTAAATACCACTCTATTAATGGTCAAAAATTTTGCATTAATTGTTCATAAAATTAAAAAATACCTGTGTTGGATTTTGGATCTTAGTAGTTGGAAAAAGGGTCTCCATTTCACCCTTTCTATTTGATTAATTTGGCCCCTAAAGGAGGTTTTATTTTTGAAATTTTAAAGCAAGTTGTTTCAGGTCAGCCTTATTTTGGAGGACTTTTTAAATTAAATTTTGATTTTTCTAGGCCAGATTTACCCTCATTTGATTCCCCTCCTTCTAGTATAAATGGGCTAATATCTCATTTCTCACATGGATTTGATGTGCCTATCATATGAGGCAACATAGAAGGGAATAACGAACACTTTTGGTTTTATATTTTTTTGTTTCCTTGGCTCACTTAACAAGTACCTATGAGCAATAATTGTTATCTTCTTCTTGTAGTCAAAGGAATCTCTCTGGAGGATGAGTCTTATGTGAGGGCTAAATTGCCATGTAATAGGATGAGATCCATCTTCCTGTAACAGGTTGAGTCCAAGCTTAGAAGAGGGTCTCCTGCAATCATATATCCACATTTTTTATATAACAACCAAGTATATGGGACGAGACCATGCTAAAATGACAAATTATAAGCTAATTCGTTTAAGCATTTTTCTTAAATAATTGATGCATCAAGCATAGAAGGTGTCGAAATATATGTCAACACTCCATCTCTTTTGTTGAGATTTGTTCTTTTAGGATGAGAATATAGAATCTCCATTTTCTATATCTTCTAAGCAGTGAGTAATTTTAACTTGCACGTCAATAAACCTAGCACCAAGACATAAAATAGTTGGATGCACCATGAACTGATGAGCGAGCCCATTGTTGCATGACCCAAGCTCTAGTCCTGAGGTTAAAGCCTCTAATGTGCTTGTTTTAGTTTCACCCTAATGCTATTGAATTATTAATTTTCGAATTTGAAACTACATAGATATAGTTTTTTCGAATGTGATATACCCGAGGTTTAATTTATTCATTGGAGCATGAACGTTGGTGGAGGAAAATTTTGACACACACACACACACACACACATATATAGTGACACATTTAAATGGAGACAATATTTGTCATTGGAAAGGTTAAAAGTTATACCAGAAGACATGGCGCAATTCTAAGGCATTAAATAGGGACACATGAATCTTGTTAACCTTGTCATGTAGTGCCAACCAATGATCACTTCCACAAGATTCTGAAGAGATTATTCTACATGGCACACATGTTGGAACATTGGGCACCCCATGAGCCAAGACACATAGATGGACTACGTAAGTTTTTGGTTAAAAGTATAACAGTTGTTTGCAAAGAATAAATAGCAAGCCACATAGCACAAGTCAACTGGTGTATTCTGCTAGTGCGTGGATCTAGAAGACCTATGCGTTGATACACTGTAAAAATGCTAATGTGAGGGTGCAATCTGAGTCGTAATCCCCAAGGAAACATTCAAGTGAATATATTTGTAGCTGCATGTTAGTCTGCAAGTTTTAAATCTAGTGGACTACTTGAAACTTGACTCAAGCCCAAGACTAGGTTCAATGATTAGTGATTTACTACAATTCTTACGCAGTCGATGTTTCAACACATATCACTGGAATAAAATTTTCCCATTTGCAGCAGAACAAGACAGAAAGACACAAAAATAAATTTGAAGGATCATCATGAAGTTTGGTGTATGGCGAATTGCGCTACCTGTGCGTTGATATTTGAATGTAGTGTGCAAACTTTCCAGTGAAGTGTGATTGAGATGCTCTATGTGTGTGCAAAGTATAGTATAAATATTTAGTACATCTCAAGCTAGAGTACTCCTGTAGTAGAGTATGCTCCTGAGAAATGTCTTAGAGTGATCTGAAGCCAATATATACTCATGGAAGAGTTCAATAAAAAATGTGCATTGAAGTATGACAAAGATAACGTACTAGATTCAATTAAGTGATTATATAACAGTGCAAATTGAATGCTGCATAAACCCTGTGACAAAACTACACTATTGTAGTTGCTCTTATTTAATGTTGATATATTGTCAAGGTTTTCTTGTTTATTATATGAAAGGTGGAGAGTCAAGTCTCCTTCAGGTTGGATCATGAGAACACTTAAGTGTGGTATGGTGGTGCTAGGGCAACAAATTAATGCTAGTAGGGTGTTCGAGCCTTCTTCTAGTCATTTCTAGAAAATCTTGGAAGTTGGAGCTTCTTGTTAATGTAATCTTTAAGAGATATAATAAAAATGTTCGGTGGTTTTTCTCTTGGAAGGGCTTCCATCTAAAAATATCTTGTGTATTGTCTACGATGTTATGCATTTCTAAATGGTGTTGTTAATGTTTGATATTTAATTAAAATTGTTAAAAAATGCCCAATACTGATTCACCCTCCTCTCCGTATTGGTGAATATTCCAACATGATCAACACAAAACAAATGATTTATTCAAGGTGGGAGATAGAGTATGGTTATATTTGAACAAAGAGAGGCTACATGGTCCCGGTGAGAAAATCAAGGATCTATAATATGCTCGCTTCGAGATACTAAAAATGTTGGGAGATAATGCCTATATACTTAGTCTAGTCACATACCTATGCATTTACTCAGTATTGAATGTGGAAAAGATGAAACTATATGAACCTTCCATGCTAGATTTGGAAGACAATTGGGTACTACCTTTTATAGAGGATTTAGTGCTAGATTCTTAGGTAGAGTTGACAGAGGATATATTTTTGTAGAATATTTCCACAACTACAAGATAGGAGAAACACGACCTTTGTTAGATTAGGTTGAAAGGACAACTTCTTGGCAAGACAAAATGGTATTCTAAGAAGAAGCTAGAAGAAAAATTCCCCCACTTCATTTAATAAAAGATTTTTCAGACCAAAAGCCTCCTAAAATGAGGAGGTATGATTTAGACTAGATTATCATATTAATTTTCTTCCATCTTGATGCATTAAGGATGGAAAAATAAGAGAAACCAACTTATAGGGGGAATTTTTGTGGTAAGATCTAATTTGGAGAAATATGGTCATAAACCTTATGGGGCTAGTTTGAGACCTTAAACAATCTGTTTTAGGGATAAAATGATTTAAGTGTTGAAACCCTTGATGATTTTCTATAGTTGAATACCTTTCCAATGACGCAAAAATCACCTCAATTGGGGGTTGGACATGAAAGTTATGCCTCTCGAATATTGAACTATTGTGTTTTACCACCATAATTTGAGATGATGCCATGTCAGCCCCTGTTACTCATGGAAAATTGCTAGCCACATGGGCACTATGAAGCAAATTCTAGAAGGGTTGAGTTGCAACTCATATTGAGAGTTGAATGGGCCAAATTTAACCCTTAGCTTGCTATCGAACTATATTATAATTGGGCCACTAGGAGGAAAATGAGTTTGATTCTATTCTAGTGCATTTTGTTCCATGGTAGAGTAGAGAAGCTAAGAGTGAATAGAGAAAGTGTCGAATAAGGAGGGTTTATGCTTTGAGTAGCCATCAATCCATGGGTCTCACTCTTTTGTATTTGCACCATTTCCATTTAGAGAAAGAGAACAAAATAGCCTCAGGTTCCAGCTAAATTTCTCTTGAGAGAGTTTCTCAAGACATGTTATTGTGATTTTTGAGTGATTATTTTATCTATTCTCTATTTTCTACATATTATGTATTACATGCATACTCATAAAACAATAATTTAATAGATCTAGAAAATCTAAAAAAAATTAACCTTTATAATATATATTTTATATTTTAGTATATTTTTATTAAATCTATTGAATAAACTATTTAATAAAATATACACGGTATTTTATAGACTATTTAAACTTAATCATAATTAAAATTTGTTATATCTTAACCAAAATTTCCATGATTACTTCCAATTTTACTATGAATATGGCACCCTTGCCCCCTTACCTTGATTATGCGCTAAGATAGAGATTAAATGTAAGTGGAATTAACTTTCACCATCTTAAGTAAATGGTGTTGGAATTAGCTTCCACCATCCCTTCATGCCTAACATTCAACCTAGTTTTAAAAATTTAATTTCCATGATTACTTCTAATTTTACTATGAATATGGCACCCTACACCCTTACCTTGATTATGGCTGAGATAGAAAATAAATGTTATTGGAATTAACTTTCAACATCCCGAGTAAATGGTATTGGAATTAGCTTCCACCATCCCTTCATGATAGAAAATAAATGTTATTGGAATTAACTTTCACCATCCCGAGTAAATGGTATTGGAATTAGCTTCCACCATCCCTTCATGCCTAACATTCAACATAGTTCTTGAATTTCTCAAATTTCCGTTGAGAAGATGAAAATAGGAAGTCTACTTGCTAAGGGAGAAGAAAACAATGAAATTGAGCCCATCGAAAGGTAGGGGGCACTAGATGAGAAATCACGTGATAGATCAGAGTTTTAAAATCCCCCCCCCCCCACTATAAAACAAAGACATTGTGAGTAGTCGAGCCCATCGGAGTGTAGAGGGACACCAAATGAGAAATCATGTGCTAGATGAGATTCTTAAAAATCCCCCGCTATAATGAGCATTTTATATATAAATATATAAAAACAGCTTACTAAATTACTGGCAACTTTGGTCTAAGTGTTAGTTTCCGAACAAAATTATCAGTATTATAAATATTTATAATCACAATTTAATATAATATACACTATCACAATTTTATATATATAATATATTATATAATATATATATATATATCTTTTTAATGTGATAAAAATATATTTTATTATTTTTTTAATATCAATAAAATAAAATGTTTTTTTATAATATTTTGTTTGGGTTAATTTTAATAAAATTAGAGAGATTTTTTAAACTTTAAATTAAGTTGTTTAATTTGAAGAAATAAAGTGCCTCGGGATATTTTAGAGTGTCAATTCATTTATACATTCAAAAATGTATTTTAAACAAAAACAAAAAATTACATTCTTTCTTGAAATTGTTTTGCTAATAAAATTGAGAAACGTTTTATTTCATTTTATTATATATATATTTTTTGTAAGCTGGGTGGTGCCAAATTCTATTAACAAAAAATAAACATTACATAGTTAGGGGTCTCAACTCGCCCCGGGAAACCGAGTATATTGACCACTGGTAGTTTTTCACAGCTGCCCAAAAATAAAATACTTTAAACTTGTCTTTCCATGCCTTATACACTGTATCTATACTCCTATTACTACCTACATACATCTGCATATATCTATAAACATAAAGGCCAAACATGGCTAAAAACATAGACAAAAATGACAGTTCCTTCATTCATCATGGACATGCCTGAAATTACTGGTTCTCTGGATTTCCTTTCTGCTGTTTCTCCTTCTTGACCAGCACCCCGCTTGCCTCCAGTTGCTGCTGCAGGTCTTCCAATCTCTTATCTTGCATCAATAGAGTGATTATTATGTTCTTCAATTCTTTATTTAAATTCGGGATGCCCTGAGACAGTTCAGACATCCCCACTGCTACCTATTCCATGGCTTTAGCCATGAGCCTTTTCATCACCCAATACAGATGAAGGGACTGCTTATAGAGCGTCATTCTTCCTCTGGTGTGCCCAGGGTCAGGCATGAGGTCTGTCCAGTCTTCCATCTCCTCTTCTGACTGAGCTTGGATAGCTTCTTCTTCCCAATGCTCAAGAATTCTCTTGATTTTTGGGTTTGATTTCTCTCTGTATTCCTTCTCTGCTATCCATACCCTGTTGCCAATTGTTTGTCTGGTCTGTCGGGTCCCCTCATGCACCCCTGTCTTCGTTTCTTCGTCTTGGCTGGTGCTGCACTGTCGCCCTCGTCGGCTGCGCCCGGCCGCAATATCATGACCTCTTCGAGCTCCTCGGCCCCTACGGCCTCTCCCTCGCCTGTTCCTGCCCCTACCCCTTCCTGCATGGTTAGATGGGCTCCCTCCCTCATCGTCGCCGCTCCCGATTTCTACATTGCTCCGGCCCTTACGCCTTATCCCCTGCACAGTCTCCTCTCGCCCTTCCAACCTTTCCTCACTCTCCCCTTCTGAAACTTCATACACTGGAACATCCTACGGTGCGCAGTCCGCCATCTTCCGCTTTCCCTTCCTGTCCTCCTCTTTCCTGCCTTGTTCAGTCTCAAACCCGCTGCTCCGCATCCATCGCTGGCCTCTCTGGCTGCCTTCAGGTTCCATGTTTTCCTTTCCTCTTCGACTCTGCTCACCGCGCGCTCGGTTGACAGAGCTGCTTGTCACCTTATCGCTGTATCTACGCTCTGCTTTACCCAAACGGATTCCGCAGCAAATCTTCTTCCTCGGGCAAGCTCGCCACCTTCGCTCCCTTAACATGTTCCTCCGCATGCCTGTGCTCATCATTTTTTGGTGCTGCCTGTTCTCCCGGATCCCGAAGCTATCGTTTCTCCACCTCTTTTCTGTCAACGGCTCTCCCTTCCTGTCTTGTCCACCGCCTTGCCGTTCTGACTCCCTTACCAACCCATCGTGCCTAACACTTGTGGCAGTAATGCCTGCACCTGCCTGAGTACTCCGCCGCCGGTCCATCATTTCAGCCAGCCCCACGTCATTCAACCCGATCGAGTACATTTTATTATATTTTAATTATCCTCTTTCGTATTCATTATTGTGTTGATAAAAATATTTATTTCATTTTAATATGTTTTAAACATTTCCTTAACCTCTCTTTTATTCACCTCTCTTTTTATTCACTATTGTTTATAGATATATATATAATAAATATATTTTTTTTTTTTTTTATTTTTTTTTTTTTTAATAATGTTATACTTTCTATTATTTTAATATATAGATATATAAATAATTATTTAAATTTTTAAAGTTTTTAAATATATTAAAGTAAATCTTATTATAAATTTGTTAAGGATATATTTAAATTATTGATTTTTTAATAAATATTGTGATATTATTATTAATGAGATTATATTATTTAATTATTTAAAATATATTTTTTTATATTTATTTTTAGAATATGCTTAAAATTAAATTAATTAAATTATCTAAATTATAAGGTGGATGGTAGGGATTTAATCTCCATGCAATATTATGAAATATTCTTAGTAATATGAACAAATCAAAGATTGAGATTTATTTAGAAAGTAGTTATGCTTTTTTTCCTTCTTTAATTAATTGATTAATTAAAGAAAATGTCATAGGAAATGAATTATATTTTTTTGAGCATGTGGTATTTGTGAGTCATGATATTGGTCCAAAATATTGTAACAAAAGATATTTATAAATAAAAATAAATAAGAGTGAATCTCCACGATTAATTTTTTTAACTGTACATATAATGACTTATATATTAATTGTTTTTTAATTAACAATAATTAAAATATTTTAAACTTAATTATTTTTATATTCTTTAAATTTTAGTAATCTGTTTGTTATATTTTTTTAATATTTATTATAAATTTAAGCTTTTACCAATCATTATAATTATATATTATATTAATTTTTTATAATGATGATGATGGTGGTGGTGGTGGTTAACGTCCACACAGACCAAACATTGGTCTATCGGACCTAAAGAAACAAATTATTTATTTTGATTTAAGATTTTATTCCTATGCTCAAAAAACTTGGAGAGAAGCCTCCCAAACTCACTATAATTTTGACATTGTAAAAAGCTAGAAAGATCAGTATTGTAACAAAGATCTGAAATCTGATAAATAAAATAAAATAAATATTTAATCAACTTCTTTAAAAACAAATCAACCGAATATTGCAATTATATAAATTTTACTGCATAAAATTACAAAGTTTTCAATTTTAATTAAATTTCAACACTACAAAACTAAACAAGTAAACGCCTCCTAACACTACTGTTTCCAGAAATACCCACCAATCTCTTTTATGGTATAACCACAGTAGATTCCATAAGTACGCACATACACCTTGTGTCATATAACCATTAGATCAGCTACAAAATATTGAAAACGAAACCAATTATACATGCAAAGTCATTACATGAAAACGAAACCAATTAACCATCCAGAAAATGGCATTTTATTACCACCAAAGGGAAATAAATTATTATATGACAATAATGGTATATCTGAAGTCAAGTTTGCCCATCTTAAATACAGTTCCAATAAATAAAGCTACTGTATATTAATGTCCGGTTAATATTCTGGTGGACAGACTCCATTGTTAGCACATCAGAAACAACAGTTTGATTATTGTAAGAAGAAGTTATCAAGATATTTGAAACCATGTATTGTAAAACAAGTAGGTATCTTTTCAGCCCTTTATTCTTTTTGTCATGGAGGGGGAGGAGGAGGAGGACCGTCTCCCGGACAGAAGCAGCAACACAGGAATGACATGCTGCATAAAAACGCCATTTTTATTAGCAATATATCAACTTAATACACCAAATTCAAACGTCTAAAACTAAGGCAATATGATTAAAATTAAGGTCTTAACATAGGAGATTGCTCGATATATTTCAGATTTACCATGCATCGAAAGGCCCACAGCCACCGCCGCCAGGATCAGGAGGAGGAAAATCAGGACCGCCACCGCCGCCAGGACCAGGAGGAGGAAAATCAGGACCGCCACCGCCGCCAGGACCAGGAGGAGGAAAATCAGGACCGCCGCCACCGCCAGGACCAGGATAAGGATCACCACCAGGAGGGGGAGGATCTCCAGGATCCATCTTCAAATTTTATCACAATTCTAATAATTTTTGCTGTCCTGACACTATTCAGTTGTACGTTCTCTCAGTCTGTATGCATAATTATAGATAGCATTACTTATATAGAACTCTGAGAGTGTCCATGATAACCATTGTTTTAACAGAATCTGCCATTTTTTTTACAGAGCCTGCACCTAACTTACAGTTAGGTGCCCGTAACACGACAACTAGTTGCTGTCTTACACGATAAGTAACAAAGGGGTGGTGTGTATACTTCTTCCACAATAATAGAATTTCGGTCTATGTGCAAATCAAAGCCTACCATTCAACAGAATAGTCTAAACGGTTCATTTTTTGGAAAATTATAGAAAATCTGGTGGAATTTTTAGAAAATTCAAATTAACTACTATCAATTTTCAAACCTCATAATTTGATTCCAAAGAATCTAGAAAATATGGATGACATAGAGCTTTCTTGTCGTGCATATATAGAATTATGTTATTTATTTATTTATGTAATTTAAAATATTGCAGCGCAGTTAGGTACTTGTCTGTTCTCTGTAATTCTATTGTCCATTCACAAATTTAACACTCCTGTGAATTACAGAGAACAGACAGGTACCTAAATACACTGCAATATTTATCAGAATTCGTTGGACTCTCTAATAGTTTTCCTCGATAAAACTTCTAACCTCAATAATTATTAATTATACTAATAAGTGTTACAAAGTATGTGTTCCTACGCTTCTTTCTACATGAATACTTAGAGCTAATTAGTGCCAAAGAGGCTGGTGTCCCTACGCTTCTTTTAACCATTTAGTGTAAAAAGGATGCCAAGGATCGTTGAAAAAAAAGATGCCAAGGATGCTTAATATTCGGAGTATTATTAATTCAGCTCCATCACCATAATGTCAGCTCACAAGTTAGGGTCCATAGGTCGCTGGTTTGGAATAAGATTCACCAAATCCAAAATTATGTTAAATGACATGATGGGAAAAATTACATATTCTTTTGAGAGGGGTGAACTCTTTTTCATTATTTTAATTTTTATTAGGAATTTTAAATATATGTTGATTTAAATTTTTCTTCTATATTTTAAATTATTACTTAATTAAAATTATAACCAATGTCTTAATTATACGTTTGAGTGGGTTTAATAGTTAAGAGTATGTGTTTCTCTTAAGAAGATTATAATCAAAACCCATAAGGAAATAAAATTATATTCTTCATAAATTTAGCAGTCAAATCTGAAATAGTTCCACAAACAAAAAAATCTTATACCCTATTTTGGTGTCTGGCTTCATCTTGACTTTAAAATTATATAATAATAATAATTCATAATAATTTGATAATTCATTTATATCCTATAACAATATCTCAATTCATAAGAATTTGATAATTTATTTATATGTTAGGAATAGTATGTAATAATGTATATTTGAACATTATCACAATATTTGGATATCTAAAATAACATATGTATTTATGCAATCTATTACTTTTGTGTTTCATTTTTAATTAATGGTGTTTTGGCAAGTTTATATATATATATATATATTAATTTCTTTTTTTGATTGAGAAGTGGGTGAATCCTGAGAATCACTCTTACCCTGTGGCTGAGAGGCCACGACTCAGGGTCGTCTAAGCCGTCAAAGTCACCCGGGGATCGCACCCGACCTGAGCCAGGGGCGTCTAAGCCATCAAAGTCACTCGGGGATCGCACCCGGCCTGAGCCGCACTAGCGGAAACCATGTTGGATTTTTGGTATTGGCGAGACTAGAATCAGTGACCTTTACATATGGAGTGCCTTAACAATGCACTCCTTCACCAACTGTTCTACATCTCTTTGATTATATATATATTAATTTCATTTATTAAGTTATTTTTATATTTTTTTACTATTTAAATTAATTATATGCTTTTAATGTTTAAATAATTTTTGAATGTATTATTGATTGTAGTTTATGTTACAACTAAATCAAATAACCTAATGCACATCTTTATTAGGTGATCTAGATAAGATGTAACATGGGAGTGTTGCCATTATCACCCCGGAAAATTATTCCATTAAAGTTCCCTTCACTTTAATGAAAGACAAAGGTTTTCTTGGTAGGGTTTAAGGATCAAGTAACCTAAGGAGCTTAAGATAAGCTCCCCTAAGGATCCTACAATATATATCCACCAAACATAGATATGAAAAATTAGGGTTTGAGGTGGATGAAGAAATAAAATTCTAGATTTGGGTTCAAGGGACTTATGAGTGAATCTAAAAGCTAATGTTGGGTTAAAGAGTTTTAAATAGGTTTCTCGAATCATCAAATTAATAAATATTAAAGACCACTATAAACAAGGGTTTTGAGCCAAAAAATTGTAGCAAAATAATAGTTTGTAACAAAAACAAATACGTTGTGAAAATAGTGAATAAGCTATGAGAAATGAAGGCTAAATTAGAGACTACATTAAGGAAAAAGTTACAACATATTTTTGACGATTAATAAGACATAAAACAACAAACAAAAACTTCATGTTAGCCCTAAAAAATGGTTGGAAAACTTGAGTTTTGTTTCTTGCTACACTTTTACACAATGTCTAACCCTAGGGCATACATCAACAAGTTACTCAATACGAAAAATATAAGATTTTGTTGTAATGTAACACTAATTTACTATTAAATACAAAAAAACCATTTTTATATTTTAAAAGAATGCCACAAGAGAGATGAACTAGTGCCTTCTCAATCTAGGGCACGTGTAGTCTAGGATACAAACAAATCTACAATTTCCTTGGATTGATCCTAAAACCAAATAAACTAGGGAAAATGAACCAACTTACCCTAGGGTTTGAGATTTAGGTTTCTGAATGGAGTTCGGATTTTCCACAGTGTTCATATTTTGTGGTCGACGTTTCGAGTCTGAACCTAGACTCATCATCAGGAGATTTAGGTTACCAACATTTCTAATGATTAAGGGAAAGAATAACCTATCTCTATTCCTCCACTACTTGGAGGAAGGGATTAGCTAAACAATGAAAAATGAAGCCAATAGCAAATAAACTAACTTAGCACGAGAACATTAATCACGTGGAAGATAAAATTAATATAAAGCAATTAAACTAAATTACTTCACCATGCAACAACCAAAATCCACCATAAACATCCATAAAAAAAGATCACATCACATCACAAATACACCCAAGAGAACTCACTCAAGTAGGCCTCCATAGTGCACAAGAGAGAAACATCACTAATTAAGAGAAGTTATGATCAAAGTGTGAAAATAAATCAAAGAGACAAATTGACTCCCTATATTTAATGGTAACTAAGTTGATTTACCTTTAATTTTCTCTAAATGCCCCTAAAAACAAGTTACCCATGATACAACATGGATAGGTCATCAAGCCAATCCATAAAACATAACCAACATAATGTAATAACCTGAAAATAAAAATAAGCCTTGATTAACCCACACTTGTAAATAGAATAGCCTCCAAGGGTGGCATCACCATCCAAAAGGCATGCTTCTCCATGAAAAGGTGCAAGGGATGACCCAATGGGTTTGTCTCATCCCATAAGTCACATTTTCTCATCAAAATAATGCCTCATCACCAAAGAAAATACCCTCAATCCCAATATCATCCTCTAGGAAGCCCATCATCAAATGTATCATAAGGTTGAAGTCATCATGTCACTATGGTATGAGGTGTAATATCCACTCTAAAAGGGTCCCAAGTCATCATCAATATCAATTACCATCAATAGAACAGGAATTTCCATCAAGACAATATATTTCCAACTTGGTGACATCCTGTCATCTCTTGGGCACACCTAATCCCTGAGCAACGTCTTAACTTAGGTCATCAACGTCCAAGGTCCTAAGCCTAAGGGGGGATCTCATCACCATGCCAAGTCAACCTCAAGCTCAACATCCTTTATCAAAGTGCTCTACATCACCATCAAAGTGGGTAGACATCATCTCTAAAGAGCTAAAGAAGCATCATATCATCCCTTAGGGGATTTGACTAAACGTAGAAGAATAATCTAACACATACTCAAGGAATCATGTGAGATCGAAATCATGGGTACAATAACATAAGAGCATCAACACACCATATTCAATGTCAAAACCATTAATGTACATGAAACACTTTCCATCTTCAAATCTATTTCTCTCTTATTGTTGGATACATGTTATGATACGTAGGTAGATGAGGGTTATCACATGACCGTATTAGGTGCTTTGAACCTTGAGGGGAGGAATAGTCCCTCGGTTAACCTTTCAAATGATGGGTGTAAGTGGTAGGTGTTGTGACTTGGGTTTACTTCATGTAAGTTATTATAGTGTTATACTAGGTTAGTAAAATTGTTATCCTTGAGCACCTTTATTGACCTAGGTGGCTATGGAGAGGCTCAAAAATCGAAGTCTATGGATTATATCGAAATTAGGACCAGAATGAAGAGCTCATCATCCTGATTTCAATGATGCAGATGGAACTCAAATATGACTTCGTATGTGCAAGTTGTTGGAAGTCAAAGTTTCAAGTCAAAGGAGCAGGACTTTTGTCACTAGCTAAATTTGGAGGCTCACTAAATTTGGCAGTCCAGCTAAATTTGGTGGAGTCCACTAAATTTTGCAGCCACTAAATGAGTGACAAGTTGGCACTTATTGGCATCCAAAACTAGTCAAAATGTCAAATGTTTAATTTTGTCAGTGACCTCCAAAAATCCGGTAGAGAGTTTCAAATTTGTTATTAAAAAAAATTAATAATAATATTTGGGGTAGCAGACCACTAGAACGATGGACTCGCTGACACCTCCCTGCTCGTCACATTATATATATCTGCCAATGAGCACCGTAAAATTGGAGGCCGATGGGAATTGAACCCACGCTGGCCATGGCTGGCCCACCAACTGGCAACCTCATTTAAACAAAAATCAAAACCATATGTTTAAAAATTTGCATGGCGAGTATCAAACCTAGAACTACCCAAAACATATTCTTTAATTAACTTCAACCAACCATTATGCTAGCCCTATGGGCTTTGACAAATCTTTCGATAGGTTTGTATAAGAACCTATCTTGCTTATTCGCCCAAACCAATAGAGGACAACGGAGGAACCATGAATGAGTGTCATGCAAAACCATGACACAGTGCATAACCTTGACATAGTTCCAAGAGGCAAAACCATGATACAAAGGAATCTTTAGATTCCCAGGGGGGCTAATGTTTGACAGTGTTAGAAATATGTCAACTTTGTACTCATCGTAACTGAAATTTCGCTAGGAATTTGATGGTGCAAATGGTTTTCTGATCCGACCAGTCGATTTTATAGAGGAAGAACGTTGAAAAGTGGAAGGTTGAAGGTGGAACCTCACCATAGGAATTTGCAAGGAATCTTTTAAATTTCCTTGAGGCCCAGAATTGAAAGTTTCATAACAGGGTTAGCTTTATACTCAAAGTTCATGATTTTTCTCAAGGATCACAATGGTGTAGTCTTTTTTGGCATTTGAGTAGCCAATTTTCAAGCGATTGTCAGATTGGGAGGTATATTGATACATTTTGGCAACTCTGAATGTTTTTATTTTGGTGAAAGGATGAATGTATTTTGCAGATTCTAGTGATCTTTCTATGTTGCAGTAGGAGAATGAAATTTGAACCTTTGCAAGAAATTCATCTCTTTAGCCTTTGCATGAAAGTCGAGAAGGTGTAGTGATGAAAGAGGGCCATTTTGACACTTTTATAGAAAGTAGTCATGTTTTTAGCCATTGGTATCATAATTTTGAAACAGTCATGATGATGATGAGTACGACATTGATCAGTGAATTCAAAAGGACCATTCTATGCCACTCATGTGCGTAATTCCATTTATGCCGATTTTGTGAGAGATCATTCCTTTTTCATGTTAAAGGAGAAGATCTTGTGAGTGAGAGTTCTTTGTAGGGGAACACCTCTAATTTGGAGAGACATACCTCTCGAGATAAGAGTTTCATCCTTTTCCTGATAGAGATTTTTCCATGTACTCATCATATTTTGTAGAGACTAATGAAGCAGCCTCCTCACCCTTGATCAAGGGCCCGAAGGTGTAGTCCACACTAGGCGGACTTCGTTATCATGTGTTGTGTTTATGATTACTCTATGGTTATTTGAATCTTGTTTATGTTGATGTATTGTTTGGAGAATTCATTTCTCATGTTTCACATACAAATATAAGTGTTCGTAAAAGGTCATTTATAATGGAGATTTTTGTTTGAAATTGTTCACAAAATTTTTCTAGATCAAGTGGTTTCAGAGTGATCCAACCATTTTCCCAGGGATTGTGAAAGTCATCATGGGTAAGGGATTGAAGTGAGAAATACTTTAGGAGTTGAAAGAGATTAGCCATTGCATTCAAGCAAAGAATGCATAGCTTTGAAGGCTTCTACAAGATGCAGAGGAGGAAAAGTGTTGGGTTGTGTTATATTCTTTCCACAACTAACCTACGTAGTGAATCGGGGGGTTAGAGGGGGGCAGAGCCCCCCCTTCGTTGCGCCGATTGTGCAGCACGGGGGCGGCAGTGCCCCTTATCCGAGGGGTTTGAGGGGGGCAGGTAGCCCCCCTCTACGG
>APFE030665970.1:1869-13949 GCA_000404065.3 Pinus taeda
TTTGTAACATATATTTATTTGTTTATTAAAATGATTTACTAAAGTGTTATAAATCCTAAACCCTAAACTCTAAACACCAAACCCCAAACCATAAACCCTAAACCCTAAACCCTAGGCATTTTATAACATTTTAAAAAAAATTATAACTTTCATTTCAGTGTTTGTTCAAAGGATTTACTAAAGTCTTATAAACCCTAGACTCTCAAACCTAAACCCTAAGAAATTTATAACATTTTAAAAATTGTTTTTTAACTTTTATTTAACTGCTAATTACAAGAATTTACTAAAGTATTATAAACCCTAAACCCTAAGCATTTTGTAGAATTCTAAAAAGAGTTTTGTAACTTTTACTTAAATTTTTATCAAAATAATCTACTAAGGTGCTATAAACCCTAAAACATAAAAACTAAACCTTAAAATATAAATGTTAAACTAAAAAACGTAAACCCTAAACGCTAAAAACTAATCCTTTTATAACATTTCAAAAAGATTTTTGTAACTTTTATTTTAGTGTTTATTAAAAAAATTTATTAAAGTGTTATTAACCCTAAAGCCTAAACACCAAACCCTAAACCCTATACCGTATACCTGAAAACCTAAACCCTAAGCATTTGATAACATTTTAAAAAGTGTTTTTCTCATAATTCTCTGCCTTATCAAATTGATCACACTTTTTGGTGAGAACTTCGCGAGCTCTTCTTCACACCCTCGAGGAGGTGAAATCAAGGGGCTAGCTTCTAGTTCTATACTACCTTCATTTTTGTATATTCTCCCACTTCACGTAGCCCTAAACATCAGTTTATTCGCATAACCAATTTTTCATACAATAGCATTTTAATCCAAGTGTTCAAATATTTAACTTACTTACCTCACAACACTTTGAGGAAGTGTCGTTCTGGCTAGCTATAGCTAGTTGAAGTATTTACCGTGAAATCAATGATGAATCCCCCTATGATTTGATCGAGCTGGTTATCAACAACATGTGTGATTTTATCCTCTGGTGCTCCCAATCTGCAGACCAATTTTGGAGTCCACACAATAGGTCTGTCAAGCTTACACCTTCCTTGGTTGTCTGCTATGTTCACAATCCACTTGTATAGCTCAGTAGGGAAAGATGCGAAGAAAATTTCAAGGATCTTTGTATATAAGTAGCAATCTGCCCATTGTTCCTTTGATAGTTGTGGATTCCTGATTTCCTACGTTGCAAAATTTTGAGTCTTTCTATCCAACCAATCTTCAATTCCTTTCTTTGTCAGATTCCAACGATATGACATCATACATCTCTATGCAAATCCTGGTCCTAGCAATAGAACCATTTGTTGGCTTTTTGGGGCCTAACCCAAGTTCAATGTTAATTAGCTGAGTAAATACCTATACTACTACCCCTTTCGATAACATTTTATGGAGCGTGGACAGAGGTCTCACCCAAAGTAGAATGGCGGCATGTTGGAACGATGTTTCCGCACCCTTGAGATGTGTGAGAGCTTGAACTGGTCCAATTGTTAGTCCCTTCATGTAGGTCGCTTTGCGTACTTCCTAGGCTTTTGTGCCCTGACCTGCTTGCCTTTGCGTAGCCGTAACCAGGGGCTGTGGATCTTCTGTACTACTGGAGTAACGCTCTACACTATTCCCCTAAGTCGCACCTAAGATCTTACTTATCTTCTTACGCCTCGTCAATTATCTTTACACAATTGGATGTATTACGTTTTATTTATTTACACAATAGATTCATATGAGTTCACACAAAAAATAAACAATAGAATTGTAATTTATACCTAATCACAAATTAAAATAGGAAAGATACACAGAAATATGGTAAACTTCTCTTCATTAATTCTTCCAACAGTTACAAACTCGACCTGCCCTACACAGTCAGCTGCAAGGGTCCATGCACTCAGTTGTAGGCTACTAGGCCTCTGCGCACTCAGCTGCAGAGCCTTCTCCTACTCTACCACACAAAGACACACTTTACACTTCGATTCAATCTCTTAGAATCCTCATGCTTTCATTCTATTAGTTTTTTATTTGGCATCTTCTTCCCTTACAGCCTCGCTCTATTTATACAATCTCATGGTCTACGGACCATGGGTAGGTCTATCAAGCCAACATTACATTACAAACACAAGGGAAAACATCCCTGTGACTCTATTATGGCTTCGTGCTCCATGCCCACAATTCACAGAGCCTTTACAAAAGACTTGGTAAAAACTTGGGCTTTAAGCTCCAAAACATGCCTTTGGGGGATAACATGCCCAACCCTAGAAGGCTAGAAATAACAGAAACAAATGATCTTCTGAGCCGCAGCATATCCAAACATATGACCACCATAGGCACCAGAGTGGAAATCATTTAGGAAAAGATCAACCTCTTCAAGGGTGAGAAATCTACAAAGGACAGAGTCCACACCATCCCAATACAATGTATCATCGATGAGAATTATGCGTTTTGTAACTTTTATTTAAGTGTTTATTAAAAAAATTTACTAAAGTGTTATAAACCCTAAAACCTAAACCCCAAACCCTAAACCCTATACCTTATACCCTAAAACCTAAATGCTAAGAATTTCATAACATTTTAAAATGTGCTTTGTAACTTTTTTTATTTGTTTTTAAAACAATTTACTAAAGTGTTATAGACTTTAAACCCTAATCCCTAAAACCTAAACACTAAAACCTAAACCTTAATTCATATATAACATTTTAAAGAGTGTTTTGTATTTTTTATTTAAGTGTATATTAAAAACATTTACTAAAGTGTTATAAACCCTAAACCCTAAACGCTAAAGCCTAAGAATTTTATAGAATTTTAAAAACTATTACTAAGTCTCCTTCAAGTGCTTATTAAAAGAATTTACTAAAATATTATAAACCCTAAATCCTAAACCCTAAATGCCAAACCCTAATCCCTAAACCATAAACCCTAAGAGTTTTATGAATATCTATAATAAGGGAAGACCACAACCGGTTATGTGTGTGTAGAAAGCTAAATTATTATGAAAACACTTCAGCGGTTTCCAACTCCACTTAAGATTCCTTTAAAACGGACCCACTCCATCGATGTCTCTTTTCAAAACATAAGCCACACCCTCAATAATGACACAATGATGAGATAATGATCGTTTTCAAATTGGTTTTAAAAAAACCCACACCATCCATATAATGCTATCATACCATTATCCATCACTATCACAATAAAGCAACCTATAAATACCATAGGTGTTCTAAAAAAGCATGAGACAATTGCCAAAAATTACAGGATAGGGTTGCACCATGAGGGGATTTCTCTGTGAAATAGTTTTTGAAGAAATGAGACTTACATCCCTTGAAATCTTTTTCCATATTTGGGATTTCTCTTTGAAATGGTTGTTTAATATATTTGTTGTAAGAAGCCATATATATCGATTGACACCTATATTGTATTTCTCATGCGTATGTTTTATTGTAGGAGGATGCATGCACTCCATTAAATACCATAACACTTTTTTCATTCCTAAATTTGGCTTTGATATTGGATGCTGCAACCAATGGAAAACAGTTGGTGAATAGATCTTAATTATTTATTCCATAGAATCTTTGCCACTTTTTCACTTCAAAGGTTTTATTTGTTGGGTTTTGTTTAACTTCCCATCTCATTGAGCCCAAAGGCTAATTCTACAGTCCACTATGATGTGTAAGCCTATCCTTGCCTCATCAAAGTTGAAATTTTTCTCGTGTAGACCCCAATATATTTTTTGAAAGAATCTACGAATAAAAATAAAAAAGGTTAAATAACTATACATTACACCTCAATAAATTGGATCTCACTATGCTCATGTTAAACGCATATTTAAGATGGACATATACTTGTACTTTACTCAATTTCGCAACCAATCTAAGCTTTACCATTTTTTTGGGATTTCTTGAATCTAAGATTTCTTAGATACTACATAGCCATTATTTACTTTAGAAATTGAACTACTCTATCTATCACTAATTAAACTACCCCTAAAACAAAAATCTTTTATTTTCAACAAAGTAGTTCAACTAAATTTAAATAGAAAAAGTTCCCATCATTTTTCCTAAACACAGTAACATAAGCTTGATTAACAACATTTTATTAATATTATTTAAAAATAAGATATAATTAACTTCAAAGCATTATATATTTAAATATTAATTAAATTTTAAAAATTAAATATGTATTATATTAAAAACTCATCATAACATTAGAATGTCTTATAGTTATTTCCCATTCATAAAAAAAAATGTTTTACCTTCATAAAAGCATTTTCAATAGAAAAAGGATTTCCATCCTTTATTTCATAATTTATACATCTCTCATTTTATATGTAAAAAATTGTTTTAGATTAATAAAAACATTTCAATAGTAAAAAGATTTATATCTCATTATTTATACAATTCTCATATTACTGAGTCTAGAGAGTCATTCTACAACTCCATATGATGTGTAATTTTGTCCATTTGTCAAAAAAATAAAAATTAAATATTTTCTTTTAAATTTAAAAATAATTTTTTTATAAAACTGTACAATATTTAAATAACATATGCTCATTAAAAAATTATTTCCATGGAAAAATTGTACTTCTAATTAAATCTTCTCTCTTCTCTCCTCTCTCTCTCTCTCCTCTCTCTCTCTCTCTCTCTCTTCTCTCTACTATCTTCTTCTATCTAATCTATCTATTTATATATATATATCTATATCTATATCTTATATATATAATATATATATATATTATATATACTATATATAATATAATATATATATATAGATATTATATATATTATTATATTTATATATAAGATTATATATCCTATATCTACTATATATATATATATATATATATATTTATTTTTTTTAATATTATGTGATGTCACCATCAGATCCATGACCCACCTCTTTAAGTTTTGAACCTTTCAAAAATTCTGTGAGTTCAATGTGTCAATGGTGTGTCAGCATAAAATCTAGGAGTGGGAGCATAGGTGAGGTTCCTCAACGAGTGTTGGGATTCCAATTCTCGTTCTTGAATTCCTTTTCAATATGTCACCATAAAATCTGGGTGAATTTTCATTCCTAAATTCCTGTTGAATGTGTCGGTGGCATGTCAGTGTAAAAGCAGGGAGAGAGAGGGATTGGATGGCTCTAAATGTGCATATTCATGTTATGAAAGGAGGGATTCAAGAGAGAGGGTGTTATTGGCTTTTACTTGTGCCAATCGGCCTCTGCACATGCCCGTAATGTGCAAATTTTCAGTGCTCATACCGAGGTTGTGGCATGGATGAATGCATATTTTCAGTGCTCGTACCAAGGTTTTGGTGATGAAAGCGAGGAGAAGAAATTCCTCAAATGGTGTTGCAATTCAAACTGTAGTTGTTGCTTTGAAAATCTAATGGTTAAAGACAATGAACTTGTGTTGTTTCATATATGATTTATGATGCAAGTGAAGGAGGGAGGTGATGCTTTGTAGCAATGACTGTGTTGATGGATGTATCAGCCACAAAAAAAATGACGACCTTGAAATTATTTACTTGGTGCATTGTACCAGCCAGAAGAACCCTCGGCGGAGCTATGGTGTCGGTGAAAGGTAGAAGTGTTTCTTGAATTGGGGTTCAGATTCTAATTCTATTCTTGAATTCCAAATGAAATGTGATTGAAACTGTAATTTGTGAATTCTAAATGAAATGAAATATGTGATAGCCTGTTTGAGGGATTGGATAATTTTGCTAGTAGAGATGGTTAAAATAAACCAACCACCAAGATTAAGATATTTTTCTATTAGACCATTATCCTTCTCTTTCTTGGTTTTCTCTAAATTAATCAGCTAACTAACAATTATCTTAAAATTTTCAATTATCTCTTTGATATAAGAATAGCATATAGTTTCTAACATATGAAATGGGTGTGGACTACATGGAACTTAAAGGGTAGTAAAATATCCTTTTGGCCTGTGCCATGTTGCAACTTTCTTTGCAGAAACAAGCTTCTCCATGACCTCCACCATTTATGGCCAACTGTCATCGGTAAGTGAAATCTTCTGAGCTGCTGTTGGGATTGTAACTCCCATTTTTATGATTCTCTAGTAGATGGAGAGCTTCCAAGGAAGGGAGGGAGATGATTTTATCATTTTACTTTTGTGGTTTGGCGCATTCTATACGTGCATATATATAGTTACCTATTTATATAAAACTATTTTCTGTCTTTTTGCCTTGTAATGGCCCCAAGCCCAACTGGCCTAATAGATATATATTATATTCTTCTAATTCTACCTGTTTGTGTTGTAATTTCCACATGTACCTCTACATCTCTAAGAGGAGGCAACATTCTTCTTACATATTCTCATACTTAGCTCTTATAATTCTATTCTATTTGATGATCCCTCCCTCTATTTTTTCTTCCAAATATTATGCATGAGAAGTGAGGATATTAACGCTAGTGATACTCATGACACATACCTCTACAAAATCATTTAGATTCATTATTAGTAAATTAAATCATTTAGGTTCACATTTGCTTTGAAAGAACTATATGAAAACAGATGATCAAAATTTTCATTTTCAGATATATAAACATTATATGTTCTCTTAGAATCCTATTTGGAGAGATCAAGACAGAAAATGAAGCATATCTCTCTCCAAGAAATGTCAAAGGCACTTTATATAGAATTGCATTAGTTTTTCAGAAGTTTTATATGTACCAAATAACTCCACATAGAAATGCATTAGCTTTCAAGAAGTTTTATACGTACCAGATAACTCCACTCCATACTTTTTTTTAAAAGGGGCAGTGAACTAACAGATGGTCCGTAGATTTTTGATCAATTTTGCACAAAATGCATCTATTGGGGCATTCTCTAGTTTTTCTTTTACAGTTGTCTCATGTGAGAATTTTATTGGAGATGGGTAGGTAGAAGAAGATTCTAGTTATTAAAGGGCGTCTCACCTTCCAAATAGTCATCCACCACCATGTGTTTTCATTTGTTTTCACCTCTATATCCTAATCTCATATCCTCACTTAATTGTGAATATACTTGTGCTTTATTTTTCGACCAAATAATCTCATATTTTACTTTCAATTTATTTCATTAAATTTAGGTTAAATATTTGAGACCATTATGATATAGTTAGAATGATATATTATTCCCTTATCATTTTCTTTTTATTTTCTTGGGTGCAATTTTTTACCATTCTTTTCCAACATTATTCTCTTTGGGGCATTATTAGAATGTAAGTAATAAACTCACATGAAAGAGGATCTGTCCTTTTCCTCTTCATTTTTGTTGGGTCAATTGTGCATTAAAGCATGTCCGAGAGGTAGTACATTGTCTTGGTATCCACAAGGCATTTTAAGACATTTTTTAGAGATGTCTAAGGCATTGGTTTAGAGTAGGTTTAGATTATGTGCAATGTCTCCATTCAAAGTTGTAGTTTAATGAGCATGTACATTTAAATCTTCCAATGTCTTTCCATTTTAATTTCAGCACTGTATAGGGCCATAAGTGTAGTTTCAATGTAATTGTAAAGTAGTTTTGTTTTATTTTGATGAGTTAAATTGCATTGTAGTTTTGTTTTATTTAAGTAGGCATCTAACTTATTTAGTGTAGTTCAGTGTGAGTATAGTTTGGAGTATCTCTCACAATTATTAAAATGAGTTAGTGTAGCTTATCATTCTAAAAATCATTTTTTAATAAGTACTCATTTTTATTATTAATTTAAATTTATCCTACTATTAGTTTAGATTTAAATGGACTTTATCCATATATATTGTAATTTTTTTTTTTCCATTTTATAATGATTTTGTTAGATTTTTTATATTTATTTATGGTTAGATTTTAATTATTTTCATTATTAAATTAGATATTATTAATATTGAATATCCTAATAATTTTTTGTAATTATTTTTTTTTATACCATATTTATTTAATTATCTTTAAATAATTTAATTATTAATGTTATTTAGTTTGATTTTATTTTTTAATTATTTTAAAATTTAGTTAATATTATTATTAATTTACAATATGTTATAATTTACTAAAATAATATAATGAAAAATGTTTGAATTTATATAATATAAAGGGATATTGTTTTTGTATTAAAATCTATCTTAAAACCCCAATAGTGGATGTTAATGTTTTTTAGATTATTTTTTTAATATCTGTTTTATAATGTCTCAACTACATCATGTATGTATAAATTCCTATACTAGGCTAGAGTAGGCTACAATAGAGTAGGCTAGGCTAGAGTAGGCTAGGCTAAAGTATGCTAGAGTAGACAAGATTAGAGCAGGCTAGGCTAGGCTAATGTAAAGTAAGGTAGTCTAGGATAGGTTACAATAGGCTAAGGTAAGCTAAAATAGATTATGATAGGCTAAAGTAGGCTAGGCTAGGCTAGACTAGACTTAGTAAGACTAGGTTAGAGTAGGCCGAGTAATACAAGGCTAGAGTAGACGAAGCAAGATGAGACTAGAGTAGGCTAGGTTAAGGTAAGAAAGAGTAGGATAGGATAGGATAAGTTATAGTACACTAAGGTAGGCTTCGGTAGAGTAGGTTAGGTTAGGCTACAGTAGGCTAGCCTAGAGTAAGGTAGTCTATGGTAGCTTATTAGGCTAGAGTAGGTTAAGGTAGGATAAAGCAGGCTAGGCTAGGCTATGCTATGATAGGCTAGAGTAGGTTAGGTTAGGCTAAGCTAAGCTAGAGTAGGTTAGGTGAGGTTAAGATAGAGTAGACTAAGGTGGTCCAGGAAAGGTTAGGCTAGGCTACAATAGTCTAGTTGGCTAGAGTGGTCTATATTAGGGTAGGCTAGAGTAGGTTAGGCTATAATAGTCTAGGCTAGAGTAAGCTAGGATAGAGTAGTATAAAGTAGTCTAATGTATGATAGAGTATGAAAGTCTAGAGTAGGTTAGAAAAGGTTATGATAGGATAGGCTAGACTAGGATAGGGCAGAGTAGGATAGGCTAGGTTAGATTAGGATAGAGTACGGTGGAGTAGAGTAGGCTAGGCTAGAGAAGGCTACAGTAGGCTAACCTAGAGTAGGCAAGGATATGGTAGGTTGGGATATACTAGGCTATGCTAGGGTAGATTGCGATATACTAGGCTATGCTAGGATACATATAGGGTAATGCTTAGGGTTTATGTTTTAGGGTTTATAACACTTTACTAAATTATTTTAATAAATACATAAAGAAAAGTTCTGAAATGCTTGTTAAAATGTTATAAAATGCTTGGGGTTGAGAGTTTAGGTTTTAGTGTTTAGTGTTTATAACACTTTGGTAAATGATTTTAACGATAAATTAAAAAAATTTAAAAAACACTTTTTAAGTTGTTATAAAACACTTAGGGTTTAGGGTTTATCGTTTAAGGTTTATAACATTTTATTAAATTATTTTAATAAATATTTAAAAAAAGTTACAAAACGCTTGTTAAAATATTTTAAAATGGTTTCAGTTTAAGTTCTAGGGTTTAAAATGTTATAAAATTATTAGGGATTAGGGTTTAGTGTTTAATATTTAGGGTTTATAACACATTAGTAAATTCTTTTAATAAACACTTAAAAAAAGTTACAAAAAACTCTTTAAAATGTTATAAAATGATTAGGTTTCAATGTTTAATATTTATGGTTTAGGTTTTATAAAACATTAGGGCTTAGGGCTTACGACTTAGAGTTTAGTGTTTAGGTTTTATAACACTTAATTAAATTCTTTTAATAAAAACTTAAATAAGAATTACAAAACACTTGTTGAAATGTTATAAAATGCTTAGGGTTTATAACACTTTAGTAAATTATTTTGATAAACACTTAAGAAAAGGTTTCAAAACACTTTTTAAAATGTTATAAAATGCTTATGGTTTAGGGTTTAGGGTTCATGGCTAAAAATGCTATAAAATTCTTATGTTTTAGGGTTTATAACACTTAGCAAGTTATTTTACAAAACACTTGTTAAAATGATGTAAAATGTTTAAGGTTTAGCATTTATGGTTTATGGCTTAGACTATTATAAAATGCTTAGGGTTTATAGTTTACGGTTTAAGGTTTAGGAATTAGGGTTTAGGGTTTATAAAACTTTAGTAAATCGCTTTAATAAAGACATAAATAAAATTTACAAAGCACTTGTTAAAATGTTATAAAAGGATTGGGGTTGAGGGTTTAGGGTTTAGGGTTTATAGCACATTAGTAAATTATTTTAATAAAAAGTTAAAAGAGTTGCAAAATACTTTTTAGAATGTTTTAAAATGCTTATGGTTTAGGTTTTAGGGTTTAAAATGTTATAAAGTTATTAGGGTTTAGGTTTTATAACACTTTAGTAATTGATTTAAATAAACACTTAAAAAAATTACAATTTTTTTTTAAATGTTATAAATTGCTTAGGGTATAGGGTTTAGGGTTTATAGCACATTAGTAAATTATTTTAATAAAAAAAAGTTACAAAACACTTTTAAAATGTTATAAAATGCTCAGGGTTTAGGGTTTAGCGTTTTTGGTTTAGGATTTAGGGTTTAAAGTGTTATGGTTTAGGGATTATAACACTTTAATAGATTATTTTAATAAATACTTAAATGAAAGTTACAAAATGCTTTTAAAATTTGGTAAGATGCTTGGGGTTGAGGGTTTAGGGTTTAGGTTTTACAGCACTTTAGTAAATGATTTTAATAAACAGCTAAAAAAAGTTTTAAAATGCTTATTAAAATGTTATAAATTGCTTAAGGTTTAGGGTTCAATGTTTAAATGTTATAAAATGCTTAGGGTTTAGGGTCTAAAATGCTATAAAATTCTTATGGATTCGGGTTTAGGTTTTAGGGTCCAGGGTTTATACTACTTTAGTAAATGATTTTAATAAATATTTAATGTTTATTTTATTTTCAAGTTCCAAAACAATCTTTAAAATTCTATAAAATGCTTAGGGTTTACAGGTTAGGGTTTAGGGTTTAGGTTTTATAAAACTTTAGTAAATTCTTTTAATAAAAAGTTAAAAAATTATAGAAAATCTTTTTTAATGTATATTAAATGCTTTGGTTTGAGGGTTAGGGTTTAGCGTTTATAAACTTTTAGTAATTCTTTTAATGAAAACTTAAAAGGGTTACAAAACACTTTTTAAAATGTTATAAATGCTTAGCGTTCAAGGTTTACGCTTCATAATGCTTTAAAATGCTTAGGATTTACATGTTGGGTTTTTGGGATTACGTTTACGGGTTATAACACTTTAGTAAATATTTTTAATAAACATTTAAAAAAGCTACAAAACACTTTTAGAAAGTGATAAAATGCATAGGTTTTAGGCTTTAGGGTTTAAGCTTTACAACACTTTAGTAAATTCTTTTAATAAACATTATGATAGTTACAAACGCTTGTTAGAAAGTTATAAAATGCTAAGGGTTTAGGGTTTGAGATTCGAGTTTAAAATGTATAAAATTCTTATGGTTTAGGGCTGCATTGAGATTTGAGGTTTTAAATGTTATAAAATTTCTTACACAAAGCAAATGTCCAGTGCCCATAGATTCTACTATGAAATCCCAATTGGTGGGGAAAAATTATTTTTCCATCAACTTTAGAGTTGGACTCCATTTTAGGATCTTCTTAGCTCATTAAAAGAAAAATATAATTTATTAAATAATATAATCTAACATCATCATAGGTGTTGTTTCTTGAGGTTTCTTCCAATAATTATGCACATAAAGTAGCATTTATCAAATATTTTGCATTTTGAACAATAATATCCAAAATACATTTATGCATGGCCATTACCCTTAACATGAAAATGAAAATGATCTCAAATGAAAATGGCATAAAATATGACACTTCCAAAAGATTATGTTTCCCATTCACATGCAAAAAATATTTTTTTGGCCATTTGGGTAATTCTAACACCATCTTAGGGTAGTTACATATTTGACTTGAAACCTTGTAGTTGGTGTAACATTTTTATCAAAATGGGAGGCTTATAGATTGAACGGGTTTAATTGTTAAGAACATGTGCTTCCTCATATGAGACCACATGTTTAAATCTAGAGGGGGAATTTGTACACCTTTAGAGATTTTAGGAATCAAATTGTGATGTGAAGGTGGGTCCTTTGTCACACAACGAGGTGATAT
>APFE030665970.1:14704-26832 GCA_000404065.3 Pinus taeda
GGAAAATTATTCATCCATTCAACGTTAGAGTTGCCACCATCTTAGTTTCTTCCTAGCCTGTAAAAAAAAATATAATTTATTTAAATAATAATTTAACTTTCATATAGGTGTTTCTCATGTCCTTTCAATAATTATCCAACATAAAAAAATTAGTATTTATCAAATATTTTTCATTTTGAACAATATCCAAAACACGTATATGCATGGTTATAATACATGCACATCACCCTTCCCATGAAAATGAAAATGATATCAAATGAAAATGACATATAAGATGACACTTTGAAAATATTATTTTTTCCCATGCTCATGCCAAAAATATTTTTGTGGTGATTGGGGTGATTCTAAAGGCAGAATTTGGTTACAAATTTGGAATGGGTGGGTATTCAACGTAGGACCCTCACCATGTCAACAATACTAATATAGAGTTAGCAACCAAATAAGCTTGCAGGCTGGGAATTAATATGTCTACCCACGAGTGGATATAATAAAAAGGAATTTTCATTCCAACAAGTAACATTGGTCTAACGGTGGACCTTTGTGTTGTATTGAACTTTGAATAGGAACAGAAATCAATGGAACTATGAACATGTGGAACTTGGCAACAAAACCTTGAACTAGGGGCATAACCTTGACCCTTTAGAACCTTAAGTGTGGAGCCTTGATGCAAGATGAATCTTTTTGGAATCTAAAAGATTCCTTGGAGGCTTGGATTTAACAGTGTCAAAATGGGGACAATTTTATAATCATCTCAATTGGTTTTTCAAAAGGATCACGATGACATAATTTGTTTTGTCATTTGAGTAGTATATTTTCATGCCATTGTCATTTTGGGAGGTATAATGATACATTATGGCCTTTTTTTTGTAGCGAAGATATGGAGGTGAGAATGGAGTCAAGTTTATACTCATTTGAAGTGATTTTTCACAAGGATCACAATGACATAGTCTTTTCTGGAATTTGGGTATCTAATTTTTAGGCCATCATCAAATTGGGAGGCATAATGATGCATTATGGCCTTTCACTTTTTTTTCCTTCAGTGAAAGGATAAATCTAGATTTTTAGGTTCTGATGATCTTCGTATGTTGCAACATGGAAGAAATATCTACATACTTGAAAGAAATTCATCGCTTTAGCCTTTGCATGAAAACTAAGGCGGTGTATGCTGAAAGAGGGGAACATTGACACTTAATCATAAAGTAGTAATGTTTATAATATTTGATATCATATCTGGGAGAATACTATGATGATTATGAGTATGATTTGAATTTGACCAGCAGATTCAAGAGGACTTATTTTTAGTTATGTGAGAGTCTCTATTTTATGCCACTTCTGCAAGAAGTAATTTATTTTTCTTATCAAAAGAGAACATCTTAGTCAGTGAGAGTTATTTGTAGGAGAACGTCTCTTTATAGGAGAGATATTTCCCACAACATGAGAGATCCATCCTTGTGTTGATGAAGATCTACCATTTACTCATTATCTTTTGTTGAGATCAATGAAGAAGCCTCTTGACTATTAATCGAGGGCCTAGAGACGTAGTTGAGACTTGAGGAAATCCATTATCATGTCTTGTATTATACTTTCCTTTTTATTAAGTGCTTCTTGATTATGTTGATGGATTGGTGAAAAATTGTTTAAAGTATGTTCTTTCTCATGTTTCGCAAGATAATATAAGTGTTAGTAAGGTCATTCAATGAATCTTTTTGTTTAAGAAAGTATTCTAAAAAATATGAAGATCAAGTGGTATGAGAGCGGTTTGACCATTTTTAGAGGGATTGGGAATGTCATCATGGGCAAAGGGTTGGAGTCAGAAGTACTTCAAGAGTTGGAATATATTAACCATTGCATTTAAGAAGATAATGTAGAGCTTATAAGGCTTATACAAGATGTTCAGGAAGAGAAGCGGAAATTCAGGCTCATGTTGGAGCAAGCTGTGGAGGAACAATTGGGAGAATGTTCCACTACAAAAGGATATTTGGACAAATAAGATGATCAACTATCACCAACAGAGTTAAAGGTAAAGTAAAATACTAACTCTCATGATGTTATTTCTATTCGAATCATTGAGATACCTATTTCAGGGATTGACGTGAAACTTCTCACTAAGACATGGTATAAAGGAGGAAGACATTATTAATGGCCAAGGAATTACACAAGCATTCAAGGTTGTAAGAAGGCCTCAATTTGAAAGATTGGGGTCTATTGAAGGAGAATGGTCGAAGGCATCAAAAGCTAGGGGTTACTCAAACAAATAATCTAAGACATCTCCAATACCAACTAAGAGGAAGGGTGGCACACTTTTTTGCAGGAATGATGCCTCCAATAAGAGATCGAGGAGAAGAAAATGGTCGAAATATCCTTCTCCAAATTACAGTGAAGAAGAGCCTAAATTGCATGATCCACATATGTATTGTAGAGTTCCTTTCAATTATGAACAAACTAGAAATGTTAGGAAATATTTATGGCATTGAATACCATGTAAATTTTGTGGTTTGAATAATCATATTGCTTCCAAGTGTTGGAAAAGAATGGAAACCAGGAAGGAGCCAAGACATGAAGACCCTTTTCTACATTAAGAGAAAAGGAAGGCCAAGAAATTATGGAGGGATAAGATCCAATGCAACCACTGTAACAAGGATGGGCATCATAGAGCCATGTGTTGAGAGATCCACTCAAATATGTACCCCAAGAAGCTACATTTCGAATTGGAAGCCTCTTTAAGTAGCTTGTCAAGGCCACCATTTTAAATTGCATGTTCGGAAATTATTTGTAAAAGTGACGAATCTGTAACATCACTTGTGTATGCAACATAGTGATATTTAGGCATTTTAGCTAGATAGCATGGGTTATGATTTATGTTGTAAATCAATGTAAACTTGACCATGAGTGTGTTATAAACTCTTTGAAGGTATGGATTTTTTTGGGTCTTGTAAGTTGACATGTATCAGTAGCTACAATGTTTCATATGGCTATAGGTATCGATTTCATAATTCCTATTTCCAAAGTACAAAGGTGAAGGAAAGGGAAGGTGGAATGTTAGAGGCATATGTTATGCACATGGAGATTGCAATCATTTTTATGATTTTAGAGGACAAAAAGCTCCTTAGTGGGGAGGAATAATCCAAATGGATCCCTAGTGGCTGAGTAATCAAAGTGCTAAAATTATTTTGAAACTGGCTTCAAATCAAAGAACTCATCATCTTGATTCTAACGATGTGAACGAAACCCCAATTCGATCTCGTATGAGGAAGTTATTCATAGCCACAGATTTTGGGAAAAAAATTACAAAGTCAAAGTCAAAGTTTGACTACCACATGGAAATTTGTATAGGTGACATGGTAGGGTGACATTGCAGGAGATGATATCAACAAGATGACATGGTCGGGAAACTAGGTATTGATGTGGCATACTGTACACTGACATGGAAACCCAATTGGGCATTGACGTAGAGATTGAGTTGATGTGGTAGATTGTACACTAACATGGAAACCCAACTAGGCACTGATGTGGATGATGATACAGTGATGGGTAGATAGATGACTGCTAACTAGGCACTGACATATCAAGGTGATGAGTAGCTGATATGGGAGTGATCCACCTATCTCTAGAGACATTTAGAATTTAGAAGTGACTTGGAATAGCTTCAAAATGAAAGTCGTTGGATTGAAGTGAAAATATGATAAAATCATAGATTCCATTGCCCTTATTCTAATGTTGTGAACAACACTCAAACCTGAGTTCATATGCTTCAGATATTTGCAGTCAATGTTTTGGTCAAACTTGGCCAAGTGCAGACTTAACGAGACAACAACTTCACAAGAACTCGATGGCTGGAATCCAACCATCGGGAATCAATGAATTTGCCGAATGGTTAATTTTTCTAATAACCATTATTCTTGACAAACTAAAAAAGAGCCAATTTGTTTTAAGAAAACAAAAATTATTAAAAATATATGTGGGGCAGGTTAGGCCTGCCAGACTCACCCATGCCATCGCTCATATCACATCAAAATGTATTAAGGTTGGGATTGGAAGAAATCAAGCCCCACCACCCCCTATCAAAGTTCCAAACAATATCAACATATATATATATATATATACATATATATGTATATATGATATATGTATATATATATATATATATATACATATATATACATATATACTATATACATACATACATACATACATACATATATATATATATATATAATATATATATAGATATATATATATATATATATATAGTGGCATCTAGGCCACCGTCGGTAGACTCACCCTAAAAAACAAATATATAAACTCGACCTTTGAATTCAATGGAGGAAAGGTGGTGGATTAGAGAGGAGGTAGAGGGCGGAATGCTAAGCGATGTAACCATGACTAGAGTGGAGCCATGAGAAAATATGGGTGTGGAACCCAACGTGGAGGAATCAATTAATGCGAAAAAGATTCCCTTAGAGGGCTAGAGAGGCTAGTGTGAGAATGTGACAAGCTTATAGTAATTTTTTCATGTTTTATCACCAAGAATCGAACCACGAAGTCAGAATATCCATCTAAGCAACAAAAATTTAGGTGTCTAGCATCAAGGAATATTTGGATAATCTTGTGGAATCTAAAAGATTCACTTGGTGGTTGATTTTTGAAAATGTTAAAATCATGCCTACTTTATAGTCATCTTTCATATAATTTCGAAGTGAGTGGAATTGTTTACTCAGAATGTGCATCAGAGCAACGTATTTTTCAACTATCTTTGGGAAGAAACCATTGAAGGAATCCTCAGCATGGCTGAGGGTCCAAAATTTCATAATGTTAGGTCCCTATACTACTAGTGTAACCCCTTATTGTTATTAGTACAACTCCCTTATTATATTGGTGTGCCCACGTAGTCTCCATATTGCTATTATTGTGCCCCATAAAATACCACTATTTTTATTATTGTACCCTTACATTATTATTGTTATGTTGACTCTAACTATATTATGACCCCCTAGACTCTTATATATAGAAAGGAGGTCTTGTCATTTGTGTCATCTAAGAATTGTTCATTTGTGTAATGTAAAGGAGGTTGCCCCCTCGAAGAGGCTTATTTATAAGGTGTTCATCTATATTTTATATCTTTTTGTGTGTTGGTTTCATAACATTTGGTATCAGAGCTTCAGATTCTAGGGTTACACTGCTCCAAAACAGGTGAGCATGGAATTTTCTCTATAACTTCTTTTCTGTGATGTTTCAGAATTAAAAAAAAAAAACTCATTTGAGAAGAATCGCCCTGAAATTCTCATCTAAATTTCAGATATTATCTCGCTTTATTTTTAGAGATATAAGCTGAGGAAGTTAGGTTTTTCGCAGACTCCCGAATTACATTCCAAATAAGTGACTAGGGGAAAATCGTCATAAAGTTTGTTCTAAGAATCATATTGAAATTGTGTAAGAAGTTTCAGAAAGAGGACTTCCTGTAGTTTTTTTTATATCAGTCTCAGGTACTAAGGTCGAAAGAGTGAGACATGGTAGGCCATACAAGTTTGCTCTACTGAACTAATCTGTAATCAGGTTACCGTGGAAGATTTGGCATAACTCTTTCTTCAATATTCAAATTCTAGTCAGACTTGAGGGGTTACAAAGAGAACTCATATGGACACCACAGGAAGAAATTTCAAAACTTGGAGATCTAAAATTAGAGTGTTACAGTTGTTTAAATATTGAGCTCCTAAAATCAAGAAAATTTGAGATGAGGAAGTTTGATGGAAAGGATTCGGTAAATTGGATACTACGGATGGAGAAATATTTTGATTTACATGGTGTACCACTCTTACAAAAGGTATGTATTGCATATTCATATTTAGAACAAGATCAATTTTTATGGTATAAAGGGCTTTGTTCTCCTAAATCACTCGTTGTCAATTTTCATGGAGGAAATTATAGCACGTTATGAGGATAAAAAAAGTAACACCTTCTTTAGAGTAACACCACAACAATTGGACAAAAAAAGAGAAAAAGTAATTTTTTACAAAGTGGAAAGAAAAATCATGGAAACAAGGAAGTCTACCCCTCACAAGTATAAAGATTTAAGTTTTGTTTCACATATCCTTTCACAACCTACATGGGTTACACCACAACAATTGGAACAAAAAAGTGAATAAGGGCTCTGTGGGCTCTGTCGCAATTGTGATAAGAAATACATTAAAGGGCATAAGTGTTTTGAGAAGAAATTATTTTACATTGATTGTGGAGAGGAGGAACAAAAGGATCAAGAAACTTCAAAATAAGAGCATATACACTAGGAACTAACCCCAGAGAAAGAAGAAATGAATCCGACTGCATCTTTTAAAGCACTGGAAATAATTACTACTCCTCAAAATCTTAATATAGAATGACATATCAAGGAGAAAAAGGTTCAATAAGTGAAAGACCACATCAAGAAAGAAGAAATGAATGCAACCACATCATGTAATGCAATGGAAGGAGTTACCACTCCTCAATCTCTCAAGATAGAAGGACATATGAAGAAGAAAAATTTTCAAAAAGTGAAAGATCACATAGAGCATGAAGAAATGAATCCGACCATATATTGTAATGCATTATAAGAAATTACCACTCCTAAAACTCTCAATATAGAATATATATCAAGAAGAAAAAGATTCAAGCGGTGAAATATCACAATGAGCATCAACAACAAGTTCTCCAGCTTTTAAAGGATAACGCCACTTTGGTGCAGAATTGAATGAAACAACAAGCACATCAACATCACAATGAAATAAGTTTTGATGTAGGTGATTGGGTATTTTATGGTTACATACATACAAATAAATGTACCTCAAGAAAGAAAATTCAGAGGGATACCACGGGAATAAATTTCAGCACATGGAGATCTGAAATTAGAGAATTACAATTGTTTCAATATTGAGCTCCTAAAATCAAGGAAAATTGAGATGAGGAATTTTGATGGAAAGGATCCGGTAAATTGGATACTAGAGATGGAGAAATATTTTCATTTACATTGTGTACCACTGTTACAAAAGGTATGTATTGCATCTTCATATTTAGAACAAGATCAATTTTTATGGTATAAAGGGCTTTGTTCTCCTAAACCACTTATTACGTTGTCAATTTTCAAGGAGGAAATTATAGCACATTATGAGGATACAAAAAGTAACACATTCTTTAGAGAAACACCACAACAATTGGATGAAAAAAGAGAAAAAGCGATTTGATACAAAGTGGAAATAAAAATTATGGCAACAAGGAAGTCTACCCCTCACAACTATAAAGATTTAAGTTTTGTTTCCCATAGCCTTCCACAACCTACAAGGGTTACACCACAACAATTGGAAGAAAAAAGTGAAAAAGGGCTCTGTTACAATTGTGATAAAAAATACATTAAAGGTCATAAGTGTGCTGAGAAGAAATTATCTAACATTGATTGTGGATAGGAGGAATAAAAGGATCAAGAAACTTCAAAATAAGAGCATATACACCAGGAACTAACCACAGAGAAAGAAGAAATGAATCCGACCACATCTTGTAAAGCATTGGAAATAATTACTAGTGGGCCCCAGTATTGCAACAATAATGCTGCAACTCCTGGGACTCCCTTCTTTAATTTTATCAACCCGGTAGTTCATAACAAACTTGGAGGTGACGGTGTTGTATGCACAAGTACTAGCTCTTGCTGCAACTGTCACTTGGTCAGTTGGCACAAGTACACTAGGAGCTTAAGCCAACTTCTATGATCTCTGAGAAGAAGATTTTTAAGTGATGGATGAAAGCTAACTCAAAGCAAGCTAATCTTCTTGTAGAAAGAAACTGGAAAGCTGAAAGGAAATGAAAACCCTAGCAAACCCTAATTTTACCAGCTAGCCCTACGGATGCGAAAAAGAGGATGTAAGCTACTGAAATAGATGCCAGTGACTTCTAGGAAGGTAAAATGCATGTGTCTAAGTTATCACTATCTGAAGAAAACATATTTTTGTATTTTTGAATAAGTTGTCAGAATTATCGTGCATATGCTTTAACTGTTTTTCACTGTGCAGAGGTGGATCGGTGAGAGAAAATGCTTTCAATAGGTTGGGAAGGTTCGGAGAGGGCCTAAGGGGTCTCTACCATGCCTCTAGAGAGTTTCATATAGTTTGGCTATCAAGAAACCACTTTCATGAGCTTCTACAGGAAGTCTGCAGGGGTTCTACAGGATGTTCTGGAATTTCTACAGGATGTCTGTAATTTTTTACAGGATGTTCAGAAATCGGATTTTGGAGGATAGATGGAGGGAGAGAGATGAAGGAGTGGGTATGGAGGTGATATAATGGTGTGAGGAGGACTAGGCCTTGGGGGACGGAGCTGAAGAGTGGCGAGGATGGTTGGATTTGTTCAAGTCAGAGTGGAGCAATGTTGCACAAAAATATGGCAATTAGGGAAAAGTGAGCAAATGGAAAATGTGAGGGAAGAATCCGGGTTGGAGGATGGAGTAGATGGGATTGATGGAGTACAGGTGGATGGAGAGGTATTATAGGCACTCTGCAAGTTATTTTTCAAATTTGACAAATGAAGACTTGGAAAATCAAGAACCTAATTAGTTTGATCTAATCTTACCTAGATAACAGCAAAGGAAATGAACAGAAGTCTATTTGCAGTGAAATCATATGAAGTAACTATGCAAGTGAGCATTCATGAACCTAAGCATGCAACCACAATAGATGTCAACTTTGGAAAATGAAATCTAACACTAATAATTGCATGGTGGAGAAAAGATAGTGTTTTCGGTGGCATCAAGGTCAGCTTTGTCCCAACTGACGATCCCACTAAGGGAGAAGTGAGATCAGAGGTGCTTGATGGCATTTTTCTGAAGATATTCTCTGCTATTAACCTATCAAATCAATCTGAACATAAAAAGATTTTTTAATCATCAATCACAATCTAAATAACAAAACAAGATTTAAATCTAAATAGAAGATTTTATTCTAAGAATGCAGCAAAAACACATAAAGGTAATCAAAGGAGGTAATAGGCACTTGAGATGGGCCCAACCCCAAGAGCTACAGCCTCCTATGAGAGATTAGAGCTAGTGCAAAGCTGGATTCATCTTTATTGATCAAAAGAATAGTTACATTCCAAAAACTGTCCACAAGGAAAACTTGAAAATGTGCTCAAATGTAGAGCTAAACTACTACCTAAAAATTGACTAAAACCGAAATCCAGACTAGCTAACTTCTGCCTCCAAAGTGACTAACTGAAATGAGGCCCTGAGCCTTCCTATTTATACAAATTGAGGACCCCAACAGCCCTTCTAAAGTTTAGGAACTCAGCTGCTAAAACTTGTAGTTAACTACAACTTTACTAGCCCTTGCTCGGCTTCCCTTATCATAATCAATTTGGTGGCCCTTGAACTTCGAGCTGATGGTGGAGAATTTGAGGTCAGGACCCATAGATGAAGGGGAAACCTTTCTACAAATCCTCTCCACGAATTTGGCTACCAAGTGCTCATTTAAACCTTTGATTTTGTCTCCAAATTTACCAAAAAGTCTGCATAAAGCACACATTAGACTTGTTGGCATAATGAATAACCCAATTCACTCTATTAGCATAAATAAAATAAAAAACATGCAATAAACTTATGAGAATGGTGGATTAAATCGAATTAGGAGGCTGAATGAGCCCATATAATTATCCATTTTTGGAGCTCATCATCACCCCCTACTGAAAGTGTTGCTCATCCTCTGAGCAACTAATATATCTCTTCATCTTTGATGGCCCTGGTGGCCTCTTTGTCATGCCAAGCTTTTGAAGTGATGTCCTCTTCTTGGTCATGAAACCATGCTTTTCTCCCTACTTCTTCCCACTGCCCATGCTCCTTTTCTTGTAGCAGTTTTGTTACCGCCTCAACCTCCGCCTGCAGCTTGTCCTCTCTTTGTTGTTCATCAGATGTTTCCTTGTCTTTCCTTCTTCCTGTGATTTTTTGGCTACTTTTTCCTCCAATTTCTTGGTCTCTCTTAGCTTAGCCCAACTTTCCTGTAGAGAATTCTCAGCTTCCTATAGAACTGTCTCAGCTTCCGGTAAAACTGTCTTTGAGCACATCATCTTAATTCTCTCTCTCTAGGTGAAGGCTTTTGTCTTCCTCATTCATAGATGATGGATCTCTTTGAAGGAGACTCCTCCTTTTGTTTAGCTATTGTGTCCTTAATGACAATTGGCTCCTTTCATTGTTGCTGGGGTCTGCCTGCTTTTATCCTCGTGCTCCATCTTTCCTCAAAATACATGGAAGGCTCCCTTTTTCGCTTCCCTTTTTGCTGTGGACATGTGCTTAAGGTAGCCAGCATAGTTGCTGCCTCACTAGCCAAAATCTCGGGTGATTTCTCCTTTTGTTGATCTGTTTCCATACTTCCTGTAGAAAGTCCTGTGTTGACTATTTTGAAGCTTCCTGTAGAGACTGTTTTCGGACTTCCTGTAGAAACTGTTTTTAGACTTCCTGTAGAAACTGTTTCGGCCTGTTTGGCTAGATGTGGCTTTCCTTTTAATTCCTGTTTGGTTTCCTTAGTTGTGCCCTCCTCTGTTTGGACTTTTTCAGTCCTCTCTGCTCTCTTCTGTAGTCGTTTCTCCCTGGGTGTTTGCACCATTGTTCCTACCACAGTTTTAGGCTCAGCAATTTGTCCCATTTCTCCTTTTCCTCTCTACTCTTGCTGTGCCTGAGTGTCTTGCATTTCTTCATCATTGGTTCTCTCACCTTTTTCAATATGGTCTTTCTTCCTCACTTCTTGATGGGGTGATATTTTTGGCCAAAACTCTGATATTTTCATCCCGAGACATGTTTCAGAAGACTTCCCATGATATGGGGACAATGTAGGTGTACAAGGCATCTTCTACTAATAATTTGATGAGCCCATGATGGGCCAACTGGTCTTGAATACCTTCATTCATTTTTGTGGCACATTCACTTAATGACTACAGAAGAAAACAGGGAATGCTTAACTTCTTTTCTGGAGGTGAATCAATTCCATGTCTAAGTTCACACAGCAACCTAAAATGATAACCATGGATAATGCTGAATTATGAATCCCCCTGGCATGGTGATAGTGCTCCCTTTTTCTTAGGCTTTGTAAAGAAAAGGAAATGTTGTTAATGGTTTCCCCCTAGACTCAAGGAAGAATTCCTCGGCTGTTTGATATCAATGAACAACAATTTTGTGCTTTCAAGACTTTTTTTGCCCAAATACTTAGTTGTCCGTGTATAAAAGGAAGACTTAGGTTTCCATAGACAGGGCACAGAGTTCAGTTTTCATCTCCAACACACATACAGCCATGTAAATTTGAATTCTTCATCAAGAGGTTAGCCCTCACAGTGCTTTAACTTTTCTACAGGAGAATTTTTTTACCGGGAGCCGTGGAGGATGACACAAAACCGACTGAGAAATTTCATGCTATACAAAGGAAACTGCGGTTTTTGACTCACATGCAGACTTGTCTCTATTCAAAATAGTTCAATTCACCACCTTTCAAATGTGTTATTCATGGGAGAGTGTTTTTTGAGCCTACCTTTCTCAGAACTCCAATCTTGATCAAGAAAAGTTCAAGCTCCCTGCTTCAGACGGATATGCCATACTTCCTGTAGAAAACCTCCCTGTTTCTTGTAGAACACCGCTGCGCCTCTGAGCGAGCCTAATACGCGAGAGAATTTTGAACTAGGCCGAAAATCTCAGTGGAGGACAACGGGTTAATAGATTGTGGGAGCAGAGGACGCATACTTCGGCTAAGAACGTTGCAAGTGTAAATTAATCAGCAGGTGTTGAGAGTCAGCCGAGCATTTTTTAATTGCAGCGTGATTCGTGGTGACGAAGTGAAGTGACCAGGGGTACGTGGTCACATGCAGACTGTAGTGTTATGTATGAACTTCTTGATCAGTTGCATTGGAGTTCAAACGGCCAACACTCCCTGTTTTTTTTAAATTTCATCTGAGTTAACTGTACACGCATGGTGCATCCTTTCCGGCTGAGTGTTAGAGAACTGGTCAAGGCACTGTCAGGTTAACTTTACTAGCTTCTTGGCTTAATCCCACCATTTCATTCATTTATGTACTTTCGAATCATATTGATGCAAATAGAGGAACTAGTTTAGACACATACATGTAAGTCGACGTGT
>APFE030665970.1:26852-48617 GCA_000404065.3 Pinus taeda
CCATGTGATTCGTTTTTCAAAATGACACGTGGAACATGGAGATCAATGAAAAGGCTGCGGAATTGTTGAATGGCTACGGAATTGCCAGACATCTGCGGAAACTCTGTGCATATGTCAAAAATCTAGACATAGAGTCAAAAATTTAGCAAAGTCAACCAATCATACTTAAAGACATCAAATGTAATGATCTGGGTAAGTTTATGAAGAAAATAGGGCAAAAGAGAGGGATAAGTGAGGAAAAGCTGTAGGTAATGATGGATAATTAGGTGCAAGTTAGAGGCTCTACAGGGTGTTGAGAGTCAGCTGAGCATTTTTTAATTGCAGCGTGATTCGTGGTGAGGGAGTGAAGTGACTAGGGGTACGTGGCCACATGCAGACTGCAGTGCTATTTATGAACTTCTTGATCAGTTGCACTGGAGTTCAAACGACCAACACTCCATGTTTTTTTTAAATTTCATCTGAGTTAACTGTACACGCATGCTGCATGCTTTCCGAATGAGTGTTAGAGAACTGGTCAAGGCATTTTCAGGTTAACTTTGCTAGATTCCTGGCTTAATCCCACCATTTCATTCATTTATGCACTTTTGGATCATATTGATGCAAATAGAGGAACTGGTTTAGACACATACTTGTAAGTCGACGTGCTGCTGCGTCCTTTTTGCTGTTGCATACTCATATTCTGTTTCTACATGCCTGGATCCTTTATGATATAAGCTTTTTGTTGTCCGATGTATGGTTATTTCTCTTTTTCAGGTATCCTCCCGCCGGATCTACGGTGCAAGAGCCCGCTTCAACGTTCAAATTTTTGCCCTCATGCTATTGACGCTGAATTTTCACAGGACGAAAACCTGTTTTCTCCATTGCTCCCAAATGATAGATCAGATCGATATGAAACTTTTTGATCATTTTTCTATCATCATTGTGCACTTCCCATAGTAAGATTGTGATCAATGGATGCACAAATTTTGAGAAAAATGGAAAATGGTTGAAGATTACAGAGATCAATTTCTTGGAAATCGTGCATCGGAATCGGCTGAAACTACTTGGGTAGGTTACTATCACCAATATGCCTCTCCCCATGAAACAGGTTTTGAAACAGAGGCACGGATATGGAGAAAATGTAAAAATGGCTAAAGATGATGGAGGCTAATTTCATGGAAATCGTGCACCAGAATTGGCTAAAACTACTCAAGAATGTTGCCATCATCCCTGTACAGCTCCCCGCAAAATGGTTTTGCAAATGGATGCACAGTTTTCACGTGAGGGCAAAAAAAAAAATTATGCACTATGTATTTTTGCTTCCAAGCATTCTGCAGTTTTTTGCATGGTAAGAAAAAGTTGAGCCTAGGCTGTGATGCAGGCATGAAAATGATGGAGGAGGAATTTGAAGAATGTAGGAGGACTTATGAACCCTTTAGGAGGCTATCATGTTCACCAAACTACATTTTTGTGATCCATTTCCAGCCTTTTGTAATTTCTACAGGAACTTCTTATAGAAAACACAATTTTTAGGAAAAAATCACAATGAGGTGGAAAAAATGATGGAGAATGGTGACAGACGGAAACATGGATGCTCGCAGGCCTAACAAACATATTCCAACCTTCATATTTCCTCCCAAGATCGATTTTTGCCTGTTTAAAGGTTCTACAGGATGTTTCCTGTAGAAATACAGAACTTCCTGTAGAAAGCCCAGAACTTCCTGTAGAAATCCTAGAACTTCTTGTAGAAGGTGGAATCTCGACCTGAATGTGATAAAATGCTAGGAAAGGCAAGTGGCCATGGAGGGAGTGGCTCTAGGGATGTCCTATAGCCTATTACAGACCCCTATCCTCATTTTTCGCGACTCTCCTTACCTGCAATGTGTTCCCTACAACCTGCAATTATTTTACAGAGATTAGGCATGTTTTCTCTTTTTTTTCTTTTTTTTTTTTTTTTTTTTTTTTTTTGAAAACAACTAGGGTGCCTCATGGAGTTTTTCACCCTAATTTCTTTCCCTGGGCACCTCCAAGGGAGGTTTTCACCCAGGGATCTTATTCTCTTTTTCTTTTCTCTTTTTTTCCAACCCATTGACTGCCTCATGGAGGTTTTCAATCAATGAGCCCATCTGAGGAGCCTCCGAGGAGGTTTTCACCTTAGATTTTTATTTTCCTCTTATTTTCATTTTTTCATTTTTTTACATTGTTTTTTCTACCCTACCCTACTTGAAAAACAAAATAATTTTCAAGTATAATAATACTTCCAATGGATCCATGTGCAGATCAATATTAGAGACAAAATTATGTCGAGGCTTGAGATGCATGCTTTGACAACTATTTGGATTTCAGAGACCAACTGATTTGACTTTGAAGGGATCAAATATAGCTGAGGAAGAGAGTACTGCTGTACCTTAGTGATCGCCTGGAACCATATCTCAATATAGCTCTGATATCCTTGGTCCTTTTGCTGATCTGGACCATTCTTCATGTCACCTTCTATCATGACCTTCACATCCTCCTCTTTTTTCTTATTTTTCTCTTGAGTACATGGAGAATTTGATGGTAACCATGAGGGAACCCTCTCGATCTCTAATTTTGATGTCTTTTCTTCATCAAGTGCAGCCCATGGTCCTTTGATCTCCTCTTTTGAATCTTCTTTTGCTGGATGTGGTCCTTCAATGCTTTCAAGATAATCTATTTTTTGCAATACTCTTCCTGAGCTATGGTGAAGATCATTGAGCTCAAGAGAAGTTTTTTGGACATGTTGTGCTTCAGCTTCGCAATTGGGTTGAGCTACTCTATTGTATGGGTTTGGAAATGGTGGTATGGGTAGTTGAGTGGGGGTGTGGATTTGAGATGGATGCGGATGGGGTTGTGGTTAGGTAAGTGGTGGAGGAAAATGAGCGGGAGAAGAGTTGTACTGGGGCCTCCACCCCTGACGGGATGCATTCCACTGAGGTTGTAGCGAAGCATAAGAGTGAAACGAATGAGCAACTAGAGAAGCATGGTATTGAGGAGGATACGATCAAGGAGGGGGTTTGGACCAGGTTGGATGACTAAGGGGACCCCAAGAAGGCATGGAAGTGGCTTGATAGGGGTCGTAATAGGTCTAGGATGTCCCTTGCATTCCCTGTTGGTAGGGTATGGGTTCATGTGGCCTCCTTTGGTTCATATAATAAAGCGATTCAGTGACTCCTTTGACTCTCTAATATGCAGCTTTAAGTCTAGGCAAGGAAGGGCACTAACTTGTAGGATGGTATTCTTCACATACGAAACACACTTCTCGGGAGTGCATTACACATTCATTCCTAGGATGATTTCTAGTGCACCTAGGAGAAAAGATGTCCAAAGCCCTCCCAACTTCTTCTTGCTTCCTTTGGATATGTAGGGTATCCAATTGCATGGCAAGAAGCTGCCTCATATCACTCTTGAAATCTTCCAACATATTTTCACATTCACCTTTTCCAACATAAAGGGATGAGTTGGAAGAAAAGGTATTGATCCCAACATTTCTATTTTTAGCCATTTGCTCCAGAGGAATGTTTTCTTCTTCTTCTTCTTCCCTTGAGGTTCTTCAAATATGTCTTTTTGTCAACCTAAGGGTTCTTTAATCACAGCCATCGAAGAAGAGAGAAGGTTGGCTGTGTGAAGCAGTGGGGTGTTGTGCAATCATTTCTCTGAATTATCTCTACTCCTACAAGGCATGAAAGGAAATCCTTTTGGTTGATTTTTGTTTTTTTCTTCTTGTACCTACAAAACTAAAATAGATTGAACTACAACTAACTATCTTTCTGAAATGAAAATGCGGAATTGAAATGAAAGCAAGAAAGGACTAATCTATTTTGCTCAAATGAAATTGCAAGAATGAAATGCTAGTCTACGCTTGTAGAATTGAAATTGCGGAATTGAAATGCTAATATACACTTGTAGAATTGAAATTACGGAATTGAAATGATAATCTATGCTTGCAGAACTGAAATGCTAATCTACGCTTGCAAAATTGAAATTGGGGAATTGAAATACTAATCTACGCTTGCAGAATTGAAATAAAATAAACTGCTCAGTAGAAGGTTGTAGTTGAAAATAGAAGAAAAGCAGTAAACACCAATACTCTGACGCTTCCCCGGCAATGGCGCCAAAAATAATGATGAGCCCCATTATTGCAACAATAATGTTGCAACTCGTGGGACTCCCTTCTTTAATTTTATCAACCCAGTAGTTCATGACAAACTTGGAAGCGATGGTGTTGTATGCACAAGTACTAGCTCTTGCCGCAGTTGTCACTTGGTTAGCTGGCACAAGTCCACTAGGGGCTTAATCTAACTTCTTTGAGCTCTGAGAAGAATATTTTTAACTGATGGATGAAAGCTAACTCAAAGGAAGCTAATCTACTTGCAAAAAGAAACTGAAAAGCTGAAAGGAAATGCAAAACCTAGCAAACACTAGTTTTACCAGCTAGCCCTACTGATGCGAAAAAGATGATGCAAGCTACTGAAAGAGATGCCATTGAATTCTATGAAGGTAAAATGCATGTGTCTAAGTTATCACTATCTCAAGAAAACATCTTTTTGTATTTTTGAATAAGTTGTTAGAATTATCGTGCATGTGCTTTAACTATTTTTCACTATGCAGAGGTCAATCGATGAGAGAAAATGCCTGTAGGAGGTTGGGAAGATTTAGAGAGGGCCTAAGGGGTCCCTAGCACCCTTGCAAAGAGTTTCACAGAGTTTTTCTATCAATAAACCGCTTTCGTGAGCTTCTACAGGAAGTCTGCAGGGGTTCTACAAGATGTTCTGGAATTTCTATAGGATGTCTGTAACTTTCTATAGGATGTTCAGAAATGGGATTTTGGAGGATGGATGGAGGGAGAGAGATGAAGGAGTGGGTATGGAGGTGAGATAATGGTGTGAGGAGGTCCAGGCCTTGGGGGATGGAGCTGAAGAGTGGCGAGGATGTTTGGAGTTTTTCAAGGCGGAGTGGAGCAATGTTGCACAAAAATATGGGAATTAGGGCAAAGTGAGAAAATGAAAAATGTGAGGCAAGAATCTAGGTTGGAGGATGGAGTAGATGGGATTGATGGAGTACAGGTGGATGGAGAGATATTACAGGTGCTCTGCAAGTTATTTTTCGAATTTGACAAATGAAGACTTGGAAAATCAAGAACCTAATTACTTTGACCTAATCTGAATTAGATAACAGGAAAGGAAATGAACAGAAGTGCATTTGCAGTGAAATCATATGAAGTAACTATGCAACTGAGAAATCATAAACCTAAGCATGCAACCACAATTGATATCAACTTCAGCAAATGAAAATATAACACTAATAATTGCATGGTGGAGCAAAGATAGTGTTTTTGGTGGCATCAAGGTCACCTTTGTCCCACCTCACGATCCCACTGAGGGAAAGGTGAGATCAGAGGCGCTTGATGGCCTTTTTCTGAATATATTCTTTTTTATTAACCTAGCAAATCAATATGAACATAAAAATCCTTTTTAATCATCAAACACAATCTAAATAACAAAACAAGATTTAAATCTAAATAGCACATATTATTCTAAGAATGCAACAAAAATGCATAAAGGTAAACAAAGGAGGTACTGGGCACTTGAGATGGGCCCAACCCCAAGAGCTATAGCCTCCTAAGAGAGACTAGAGCTGGTGCAAAGCTAGATTCATCTTTATTTATCAAAAGAATAGTTACATTCCAAAAATTGTCCACATGGAAAACTTGAAAATGTGCTTAAATGCAGAGCTAAATTACTACCTAAAATATTACTAAAAACCAAACTACAAACTAGCTAACTTCTACCTACAAAGTGACGAACTAAGATGAGGCCCTAAGCCTTCTTATTTATACAATTTGAGGACCCCAGCAACCCTCCTAAGCTTTAGGAACTCGGCTGCGAGAACTTGTAGTTAACAACAACTTTACTAGCCCTTGCTCGGCTGCCCTTGTGATAATCTATTTGGTGGCCCTCGAACTCCAAGCTGATGGTGGAGAATTCGAGGTAAGGGCCCATAAATTAAGGGGACACCTTCCTACAAATCCTCTCCACAAATTTTGCTGCCAAGTTCTCATTTAAACCTTTGATTTTGTCTCCAAATTTACCAAAAAGACTACATAAAGCACACATTAGACTTGTTGGCATAATGACTAACCCAATTCACTCTATTAGCATAAATATAATTAAAAACATGAAGTAAACTAATGAGAATGGTGGATTAAGTCGAATTAGGAGGCTAAATGAGCCCATATAATTATCCATTTCCGGGGCTCATCAATTACTACTCCTCAAAAACTTAATATAGAAGAACATATCAAGAAGAAAAAGGTTCAATAAGTGAAATACCACATCAAAAAAGAATAAATGAATGAAACCACATCATGTAATGCAATGGCAAGAGTTACCACTCCTCAATCTCTCAAGATAGAAGGACATATCAAGAAGAAAAATATTCAAGAAGTGAAAGATCACATAGAGCATGAAGAAATGAATCTGGCCATATATTGTAATGCATTATAAGAAATTACCACTCCTAAAACTCTCAATATAGAAGATATATCAAGAAGAAAAAGATTTAAGCAATGAAAGGTCACAATGAGCATCAACGATAAGTTCTCCAAATTTTAAAGGATAATGCCACTTTGGTGCAAAATCAAACGAAACAACAAGCACATTAACATCACAATGAAACAAGTTTTGATGTAGGTGATTGGGTATTTTTATGATTACATACATATAAACAAGTGTCCCTCAAGAAAGCTATTTATGAGAAGGAAATGTTGGCAATACTACACACACTTAAGAAATGGTTACCTTACCTAATTGGAAGAAACTTCAAGGTAAAAACGAATCATGATAGTATTAAATACCTTTAAGAACAAATATTATCCTCTGAAGAGAAACAAAAATGTGTCACAAAGATGTTTGCTTATGAATTTTAAATCAACTACAAAAAAGGGAAGCAAAATGTTGTGCCATATGCACTCTCAAGAAAGGATGAGGATGTGGAAGCATTGTTGTGCGCCATTTCTATTATGCAACTAGATTGGATAAAATAAACAAGGTATGAATGGAAGAAGGATGAAGAAGTGTGGCCACTCATTCAAAAGTTGTAGAATATCCCAGTTAAAACCATATTGCCAGAACTTGATGAGGAAGGAAAAACCGTATTGGAACCTGGAGCAGTCACAGGAAAAAGAACTTGACAACTACAAAATTGATCAATTTCAGAGTATCTGATCAAGTGAAAGAACTTACTTGCTAAAGATTCCACATGGGAGGACAAGAATTTTATATAGAAGCGTCAAGAACTACTCAAGCATTGAGGGCAACACTTTTTGAAGGAGAGGGGCATGTTAGGTCCATATACTACTACTGTAAACCCTTATTGTTATTAGTACTACCCCCTTATTATATTGTTGTTCCCATGTAGTCCCCATATTTTTATTATTGTGCCCCATAAGAGCCCGCTATTGTTATTATTGTGCCCTTACATTATTATTGTTATGTCAGCTCTGATTATACTATAACCCATTAGACTCCTATATATAGAAAGGAGGTCTTGTCATTTGTATCATCTAAGAATTGTTCATTTTTGTAATGTAAAGTAGGTTTCCCACTTGAAGAGGCTTATTTCTAAGGCATTCATCTATCTTTACTATATTTTTGTGAGTTGGTTTCATAACAGATGGTGTCAAAAAGGGAAACATTTTATAGTCGTTTGACATATTTAATCTTTTGAATGCAATTCTACTAACATAATAGAAGTAAAATATTTTGGTTAATATGTTAACTGAAGAGATTTGGATCAGGTAGAGACATAGTTTTTGACATGTGCAAGTGATTATGCTTTGTGGCCCAATCGCAGGTGACCATATGGCACAATCAGGTAGTGCCACATGGCACCCATGGAATGACCAATTAGGTATATGACCAAGCAGTTCAATTTCTTTTGGTTGGTCACAAAGAAAGGACCTACCCAACTTTTATGGTCACGGTCTCAATAAACCACAAAATGTAGCATCACAAGGTCAACAAGGGTTGAACCTACACGGGACAATCAATGGTCGGCCCCAAAATACACCATGAAAAAAAACAATTTAATGACACACGTGTTATACAACAACCAGAAGTCATAGCAGTGGCACGATGTATAAGTTACATATTCCAAAAAAACTCGTTAGCACCAAGAAAAATACGTAGTGGTTTATGCAGTCAACAATGGTTCAGTGAGAGTCAACCCCACGCCGATCATCATCCTTGTTACCACTTGAACCTTAAAAATGGTGCTTAACAAACCACCCAATGAATGATCATATGAAAATGACTCAACAGTTTCAATTCTTAACATTGAAATGTAAAATTGAGAAAAATGATTGCACTATGTAGCGAAATTTTTCGATAACTGATAGTTCTGGTAACATATCATAATTCAACTAAGTTATTTTAACTTTTGATGGAGGGAATAAAGCCCAAATCATGATGAATAATATTGTTCTATGTGTTACGGTAGACAAGTTTCTTGTAATGGGGGTCCATAATTATAACAAATACAATCCCCATCAAGAGGAAGCGTCTGAAATGGAAGAAAGAATATTGGAACATGAATAGTGATAATCATGTTCCATTGAAATTTGAAATTTAATCTAATGGGTATTTGCAATCCAATCAGCAACAAACTAGACCTATTACAGCCTCACTCATACAGACATCATAATGCATATAGAACGCAAGATTCTTCTTTTTCTTAGCTTAGAAGTCGTGAGTGTTGAAAGTGGTTGTTATTGACATTAAGGGTCATCCAAGTGAAAGATTAATTTAAATAGTAAATTAAAATATTATGATACATTACCAATGTTGTATGGCACTCCCTCTAATTCCCTTTGAATGAGGAGATATGAAATAATTTTCAATATGACCCAACCAAAGTAGAAGTAGGCCCCATTTCGACACCTTATATTTGAAGGCATATTTTATCCAATTAGCTAGATCAAATGGTATCATAAGATATATGGTTAGAAATCTTATTCCAACACATTTCCAATAATATATGAAACTTTATCTAAATCCTCACGGTTTAGAAGAAATGAATGTTTTAATATTCATTGTACATTACAACAAGATAGCCCTAACCCAACATCCAAACACACATAAATATATGTGAGAATGAGCATCTCTAACCACCCGACACAATTATTTTGTTATTGTTTTAGGAGATCCAAGTAGTACGTCTAAAATTCATACCTCATGAACTAAGAAGAAATGAAGTGAATTTGAGTTCATGCAATTTTCTATGGAAGGCTTTTGGCACATTATTTTGAAGGTGCTCTCACATTGATCTTGGGGAGCTTTTTTTGAATGTTGAGTTCCTTTTTATAGGGATGAATATTTTTTTTTCTGAAATATGAGCTTAAGGCAGTGACTTATGTGGTTTGAAAGCTGAGTTTCAAAAGGACATTCTCTATTGCTTGAAGGCCAAGTTCATGGTTGAGTTTTGTCTTTGAAGACATAGTTTGGGCTTGATTTGAAGTCCATGTTCTAGTGTATTGAAGTCTCAATTCATGTTGGAGCCAATAATTACTATGAAATAGATTAAACATTGTTTCGCCTCTTAAGCCATTGCAGATGAAAGAAAGGAAGTAGAATAGATTTCTCTAAATATTATTATTGGCCCTAATGATATCATATTATCACTTCTTTATAACAAAGATAAATCTTTGATGATCTCAAGAAAATATGTCTCAAACAAAAAACCATGTGAAGAGTTGATTAATCTTAGATGTTATAATGACCTAAGGGACAACCATCCTCTAGTTTCTTGCTAGAAAGATTAAACATCACTAGGAAAAATGTATTCCCTCATGTGAAATATTTTCCTTGACATTATCAATGGTGACTGAGCTCTCCACCTAAAAATTATGGTTTTGCTACTCAAAATATCACTAAATATTTGTAACCCACCTCTAATATGAGGTAAAATATAAAGAAAAAAATGTTTTAAATGGTTAATAAATTAAGGCCCATCCATCCTCCATTTTTTTCTAACAAATTTTAGTTTTCGATATTTTAGTTTTTAAAGTCAATTTTAAAGGAATGTGTTATGTGGTTTGAAATCTAAGTTTCAGACGATATGCTCTATTGTCTGAAGGCCAAGTTTAGCGTTGAGTTTTTCCTTTGAAGATCTACTTCAGGCTATATTTGAAGTCCATTTTCTGGTGTATTTAAGGCTCGGTTCATGTTGGAGCCAACAATTACTGTAATTTGGTCCTTACAGAGGATTGTTGTCCTCACAGGGGAATGAAATAGATTAAACATTGTTTCTCCTCTTAACCCCTTTCAAATGAAGGAAAAGAAGTAGAATAGGTTGTCCTAAATATTATAATTTGCCACAATTCTATCATCTTATCATTGATTTCTAACAAAGAGAAATATTTGACGATCTCATGAAAATTTCTCTCAAACACAAAACCAAGTGAAGAGTTGATTAATTTTAGATGTTATAATGACCTAAGAGACAACCATCATCTATTTGTTTGCTAGAAAGATTAAACATCACTATGTAAAATGTATTCCATCATGTCAAATATTTTCCTTCACATTATCAATGATGTCTCAACTGTCCACCTCAAAATAATAGTTTTTCTACTCAAAATATCAATAAACCTTTGTAACCCACCTCTAAGACAAGGTAGAAAATAAAGAATGAAATGATTTTGGATGGTAAACCAATTAAGACCCATCCATCCTCCGATTTCTTCTAACAAATTTTAATGTTGAATGTTGACTTTCACATTGTCAATCATTGTCAATTAAATCCCTAACTCTTTCCAAAAAATTTATTCACATATATCTACTTGTTACAAAACTAATGATGAAAAACAAACCTAACCTAAAGAAAAATGCATCACAAAGTGAAACAACAGTTGCAATAAAGAAATTCATAGAAGTAAGAGATAATCTTTCCTTATCTATCCCTATAACTACAAATAAACTTCATTTCCAACACCAATGTTAAAGGTAAATCCAATAAAAAATGTTTGACAATCTACAAGGTTCCAAAATATACTAAGTTCATGGAAAATAACTAAAGGATATTTTACTAAATAACCATACTCCTCGAGGTTGTTTCAAACACAATGAAAACTAAAACTTGCTACCATTGAGTAAGGCATACCAAGGTATCTATTTTTCATAGCTTTTCTTAGCTTTGAAGTTCCCATCAGGCATAGCCAAAGTGCTAAATATGTAGTCATTTCATGTATTGCAAAATTTTCATGAAAACTAATTTAGGCATATTTTACCAAAAATTCTACTCATTCGGCTATTTTAAACAACCAAAAATTAAATTAAGTACTGTAATATAACACATACTAAGGCATATTTTTTATTAGTTCCGTATTTTTTTGAATTTCTGATTGGGCATAGCTAAAGGGCTAAGCATGTAATCATTTTTCTATTTCAAGAGAAAAAATTATTTTGTTCCTGTTTTGAAAAAAGAGGATAGACTACTAAGGAAAACCACTCAAGAATAAAAAATAACCTAAAAGAAGAAAATAAAGGATGCATATAAAGATGATAACAACTAATTATGAAGACAACACAAAAATATGCATATGATTACCATACCTTGTAAGTAAAAGTAGGTTTAACAAATTGGAATGATTCTCTTCAACTCAACGTAAAATTGGATGGTGAAATTATTAAAAAAATAAAATGCAAAGAATATACCATAGTATGCAACTATCATGAAGACAACACGAAAGAACATTTTATCATAATTCTTCAATACAACACTCTAACTCTTGAATATGACAAGATAACAAAATTCCACAAGAATGATTCCATTTCAATTCTTGTTGCACTTCCAATCAATGAAACTCACAATTCACATCAATGAGAAGACCGCTATGATACCAAACTTGATCCAAATCTCTTTAGCTACTGAAATTATCCAAGATCTTTTACTTCCGTGATGCTACCATAATTGAATTTAAAAGAGCATGATATACCACTTGTGCATTGTAAAGAATATGAAACATAACAACAACCATCAAATCAATGAGCAAAAACACATTGATAATGGTGTTCACCCATTGTAGGTTACCTCTCCGGGCCCAGTGTCAAGAGAGTGGAGGTCACTTCATTCATGCTGCAAGATGATCATGACTACATAGTACACTCTTTATCATTACAAGGAAAAATATATTTAAACCGAGTGGCGTGTCTCTCCATGAGATTTTCTCCCTACAGGGACCCTCACTCAAATGGGTCCTCCTTCAGCATGAGAATCTAAAACCATTTCACATAATGTGGCAACAAGTATCCCTCAATATAATGGTAATCAAAGATCTCAACAATAAAGAAATCATCTTAGGAAATCATGAACAAAGACATAACATGACTACATCATATACCTCCACTTTAAAAGATTGCAAAAAAGTTAAAACCTCAGCTGCTGAAATGGGATACACCATTTAATTCAAGCCATGAGTGATGTAAAATGAAATGTAAACTTGTTTTTTATGACACCGTAAAATTTCGGACCCTTGGGAATCTTGAAGACGGTCAGGAGATTTTCTCCTCATATGAAGATTTAGAGCACACTAATGTGCTCCTTGTGAAATTCTATGAGAAATGACTATAAGGTTGATAGCATTTTGCCTCAGTAAAAAATCAACCTCCAAGGGAATCTTTAAGATTCCACAAAATTCTCCAAAGATTCTGTCGCTGGGCACGTACATTTATGTTGCTCAAATGAATATTTTGTCTACATGGATGGACACTAGGTAAGAAAACTTGAAAAAATGGCTATCCTCTTGTCGAGTTCAATCACTGGCACCTCTGGACCTCAAGGGAATCTTTTAAACATATTGAGATCCTCCACGTTCAGGGTTCCACACACTTTGTCCTCTCATGGCTCCTTCGAATAGAAAGTTCAGGCATATATGTATGTTTATGGGTGGATTAAACAAATTTGATCATTTGGCCTAACAGTGGAAGAGTCATTAATGGTGAGAGTGGTCGGTGGTTCAATATTGCTGCACCCAACATAGTATATATAGTTTTGTACTTATGTTTTTTATTGGCATGTGGTTGGGTCCATTGGAACTACTGTCATATATTTTGAAACATGGAGGTACCCAAGAGGTAGGCCAGCTAGATTGAAGCCATGTTGCCTCCAAACTGCGCCATGTGTCATCTTTATGGAGGTTAGGTCAGGTCCACCGATGTTCAGGCCACCCAATACATATAATATGTTTTTATATGGTTGGTTTTAGCATGGGTGGCGACCCGCTGACCCTTCTTTGGGTTTTTAAAAATATAAAAATGTTCTTTGGTTGGGTGAGTGGGCTTGGCTCGCTCACCATTTTTAATAGTTTTTTTTAAACAAACTTGCTCACTTTTAAATTTGCCGAAAATAAGGATAATTGGACAAATTAACCATCCTACAAATTCACCCACCCTGATGGATGAATTCTATGCATAGGATCTCCATGGATTTCTCGCCTCGTAAAACTTGGCCACTTGGTTAAGTTTGACCAAAACTTTGACCACGAATAGCATGACCATACAAACTTAGATTTGAGTGTCATTTGCATAAAATCATGTCACAAAAAGGAAAAAAAGAACACAATAAATAAACCTATACTAAAAAAGAAAAAACACATTTTAAAATTCTATCATTATAAAGCATCAATTTCCAGCTAATTAATTTCTAAAGTACATAAGTTCTTGCAAATTATGATAAATGTTTTGTGGTATAATTTTTTAAATGTATTGAGTACTTTTGCTTGCAAAAAAATTATCATAATAATCGTTCGTGATATTATACTTATTTCTTTTATTGAAATATATGTTAATTAATAGATGTTATGATAATTTGTAGAAATAAATGGGATGTTGTTAAATTGAATATCAATTTGCACATAAAATAAGTTAATATCAAATTCAATTCGTTTAAAGTGTAATTGTTATATACGATCTTTGTGTATGGGTTAAATGATTATATATGTACAAATGCAAACATATATACAAAATAAACTAGAATCACAAACATTTGAAATTCTATCATAAAACATAAAATTGTAATTAATTATAAGAATATATTAATTAAAAATAATTGTGATTTTCAAATATACACATTGAATAGTGGTGGTTAAAAAAAAAATTCATTTTTATTCATCATGTCATGGTCATTTACCAAAATAAGTGAACTTTTATTAAATTGAGCATAGATAAGCTATGCAAAAATTCAATTCATTTGAAGTGTAATTCTTGCATTGGATACTACAATGCATGCTTAAAATCATGATATAAATTATTTTTATCAAGTTATTCTAACAAAAGTTTTATTGTGTTCAATAATTTATTAGGCATACAAACAAATCAATACATTACATAAAATAAAAACACAAACATCTGAAATTTTACTATCATAAAACATGGATTTGTAAGTAATTATCAATATATTTATTAAAAATACTCTTCAAAGATGCATTCAATAGTGATACATACAAAAAATCCATAGCCATTCATGATGTTATGGTCATTTGGAAAAATAAATGAAATTTTGTTAAACTAATTGTAATTTGAACACATATAATTTAATACACATTCAATTAAATGGGACTATAGTTCTTGCATATTTTATTTTATGTGTGTAAAATCATCATAAAGGTATCAAGTCAATAGACAATTTGGGCAATGATCTTCCATACGGGATATTCTAAAGAAAGCCTTATGTACTAAAATTATACACAAGAAAGAGCATAAACAAACAAGAACATACATTTCATAAAATAAAAACACAAACATTTAAAATTCTATCATCATAAAACTTCAACCTGTAACTAATTATAAAAATCATATTAATTAAAAATACTTATAAATAATATTGTGATTTGAATATTGGTGCTTACAAAATTTCAAATTCATTCATGATGTTGAAAAAATAAGATTTTATTAAATTAAACAATAATTTAAAGATTGAAAAGTTAATATACAAATTCTACTCATCTAAAAGTAATTATTGTATATGATATTACATGTGTAAATATATTATACACAAACAAACAACCACATGCAAACAAAAGTGCAACAAACAAATACATATCATAAAATAAAAGCACATAAAATTAAAATTCTATCATCAAAAAACATCAATCTGTAAATTAAATTTTGTATTTCATGTTTATTTTGTTTGTATTTATCATCATCATGAGGGCCATTTGATATATTTTTAGTTTTACATTGAATTATCGTGGTTAAGAAAATATCCATGCTCACAGTCACTTCTGATGTTGTGATTATTTGTATTGTTGAAAAGTATATATTTATTAAAAGATATCACGAAAACTTGTTATTTTCAAACATACAAAAACTGGTGATGATTCTTACAAGGAAAATCTATAGTCATTTTTACTTGTGGTATTGTCTTGGTCATTTGTATCTATAAAGTTTATTGACTAGAAATATTTGTGAAATTTTGATTTTATACTAAATAGATTTATTAAGTTATAAACTCCATGCATTTTGTAGCATAAAAAATTACCTAACTAATACACTAATTATGAACATACAATCATTGAATTAAGTAAAAAAAAAATGATTAAAATGTAAGATAAGAATATATTAATTATAAAATCAAATTAAATATTAAAAGGGGAACTGTGTCAATATGGAGAGCTTGGTGCGATGGCTAGGGTTTCCCAGTGTTTTCGCTTTCCTTATGTAGTCATGATTCTTTAGACATAAAATCCACCTTTCGCATCATTGCTAGGACACGATCTCACTACTCATGGGTCTGATAATGGATTTTTAGAATGGAATAAATACCAGTTTTAGTCTCTTGTGCGGGGATGGAGATTGATAGCCCCAGCTGTCGGTAGTATCATTCACCAGATCATCGATGCAAAGTATTTTCTCACCCCGTATGTACACGATGGCATAGAAGGAAGAAAAGGGAATCACATTCATGATTTTGAAATGGGCCTATGTAGGATTAAGGTGACTCTAGTGTGGAAATCTTATAATTGTTTGTTCTTAGTCACAAGGAAAATATCGTTGAGATTTAAAGGAAAAATTTTGGATACAAAAGCGAATCTTCTATGTCTAGCACTCTATTTCATATATATGTTGTTAAAGATACTGGATTTGGATATTCTCAATCCCCTGAGCACATTAGGTTGTCGAAATGGAGGAGTAGTGTTAGATCTAGAGAGTCTGCTTTGTTTTTTGCAAATTTAGATTTTTACTCCATCAAAGTGGGTGGATCTAGTGGTCTAGCAATCACTTATGAAGTAAATATTTCCATGAAAATAAGTCTCACTCTTTGCATCTCCACACTTATCCATTGATTTGACTAAATATCTATGTGACTGTCAAGTATGGGCAATCAATCTAGTAGCCTACCAATTTTTTATCAAATACCAAAATGGAAAATAAATATTATTTTGGGTTTAGGCCACAGATCACATCAAACAATTAAAGCACAAAATCATGAATACTCTACGTATCCATATGCTCCTACAAAGTCTAATCTTTGGATGGAAATCCATCTAGGAAGATGTGATGTTACAAGATTATAACATCCTCATGTCATCCACCATATATTAAACTTGAGCCTTCGGGGAGGATCACCTCGACCAAGAAATTCAGACATCATAGGGGGAGTGTCAATATGTAGTATTCCCAAAGGAACATAATGAAATCAAGGCCAAGTTAATGGAGGTTTTTTGTTCATATATATCCTCAAAGGAATTTGGTTCCTCAACAACACTAGATCTGACACACAATATACCCAACCCCTACACAGTGGAAAAACTAAGTCAATTTTGAGTAATCAAAATAGATCTACCATAAACAAATTATTTTTTCAAAACATATGAACCTCAAGCAGTACCATGCAGATTCAAAAAATTTGGCCAAAAAAAGTGGATCTCTTTCATTGGATATTCACAAATTTGACAATAAATTGTGAGATTCACCTTTCCTCCACGAGCTTTTTCATAGTAAAATTTTCATCGTGAGAGGATTGTGAATATATATTGCAAGATGGTCCATGGTTTTGGGGCTTTGAGGGACTTTTTGTCACCCCTCGGTTCATATATTTCAACGCCAATATAATGGTAGTGTCTAAAATGTTGGTTTGCTTTAGATTGCATAATCTACCCCTACATTTATGGATCCACAAAGTGATAGAATCCATTGGGAACATATCAGGGTGATACATAAATAAAGATACACAATTATTGAGGAACAAATCTACACAATTGCCAGAATTTATGTGGTGGTGGACCTCAACAAAGGATTGTCAGATCATATTCTCTTGACAAATAAGAAGAAGTGCTCGACACAGTTCCTAGATTTTGAGATCACAACATTTAGATGCCGAATAGGTCGAGAAATGAGAAATCCTCAAAATTCATGGCTTGATGCCAAGAATGCACCTAAAAGGAGGAAGAAAACAAGAAATAAACCCATGAGATGGCAATTCCCATAGCAGTTGCCTAACGAAGAAGAGGATGCTCAAGAAATGGATCCTCCTACCAATGAAGAAGCCCAAAATACAGAAGAAAATGTATAGAAGGGGAGTTTTAATCATGAAGTTCCAGGAACTCCAACACACACATCAAGGAAGGAGATGATCCTTGTAGCAATGTAGATAAGGGACTCAAAATGTCATCATGTATCTAAAAGCTCGGATTCAGATAAGGAAAATCCCAGAATGAATGAAGGGACCCACCTAGCACTTTTAACAACCACTCCTTCCCAGGGAGAATGGTGAAAGGTTAAAAAGAATAAATGGAGAAAAGGGTAACATGTTTACCACCATTTTGAAGTTGTATTTTTGGTCTTTGTGATCACTAGTTTTGATTGGCATGATTGAATGCATTATCAACATCTATAACATCTAATTTTTGTTGTTATTAATAAAATTATGGCTTTTCCTTAGCAAAAAAGAATATATTATTTATAAATAATTATAAAAGAATCTAATTTTCAAATACCTATTGAACAGTATAGTGGTTGTTACAAAAAAAAGATAAAACTTTGTCATTCATGTTGTCATGGTCAATTACCAAAATAAGTGAAATTTTACTAAATTGAACATGGATAAGTTAATGTAAGCATTCACTTCATTTGTAGTGTATCTCTTGCATTAGATACTATGCATGCTTAAAATTACCATAGAAATTAGTTGTATCAAGTTTATAGACAATTTGTTTAGTGACCTTCCATATGGTATATTATAATGAATGTTTTTTTGTGTGTTCTAGAATTTGTAGACATAGAAACACAAACAAGAGCAAATACAAACAAGTAAATACATTACATAAAATAAAAACACAAAAATTTAAAACCCTGTCATCATGAAACATCCCTTTGTAACTAATTATAAATATATATTAATTAAAAATACTTATAAAATAATTTGATTGTCAAAGATGCATTGAATAATGATACTAACAAAAAAAAAACATGGTCATTTGCAAAAATAAATAAAATTTTGTTAAACTAAATGCTAATTTGAACATATATAGTTTAATACACATTCAATTAATTGGAAGTGTAATTCTTGGATATTATATTTTTTGTATAAAATGAAAAATCATCATAAATGTGACTTGTATCAAGTCAGCAGTTAATTTGGGCCATGACCATCCATACGCCATATTCTAATGAAAGTATTTCTAGCTTTCTAAAGTTTACATAAAAAGAAGAGAATAAACAAACAAACACATACATCACATAAAATAAAAGTGCAAACATTTAAAATTTTGTCATTATAAAAATTCTATCTAATTATAAAAAATAATTAATTAAAAAAGAATGTTGATTCAAGAGTGGTGCTTGCTAAAATTCAAATTCATTCATGATGTTGTTGTCATTTGTAGAAAAAATAAGATTTTATTAAATTAAACTACAAACTAAAGATCAATACTTTAGTATATAAATTGTACACACTGGAAAAGTAATTATTGAATATGATATTACATATGTGTAAAAAGATTATACACATACAAACATAAGAAACAACCAAAGGAAAACAAGAGCACAACAAAAAAATACATAACATAAACTAAAACCACATACATTTAAAATTCTATGATCATAAAACATCAATTTGTATATTAATTTTTAAATTCTATGTTTATTTTGTTTGTATTTTAACATCATCAAGAGGGACATTTTATATATTTTTAAATGTTCATTGAATGATTGTGGTTTAACAAAAAATCATGATCATAGTCCCTTGTGATGTTGTGATTATTTATATTGTTGAAAAGTATATATTTATTAAAAGCAATCATGAAAACATGTGATTTTGAAACTTACAAAAAATGGTGATGATGCTTACAAAGAAAATTGATGGTCATATATTTTTATGTTATTATAACACGTTATAAACTCCACCCATTCTGTACCATAACAAATTAATTAACTAATAGATTAGTTATTTATTTTGTTTAAAGTGGTGTTGTTCATCATTATTAATATTAGTTTATTTAAACAAATGATTAAATTTATAAATTTCTTTTTAAGTTGGAAATGGTTTTATATTAAAATTTTAAGTGAATTACAAACAAAATTTTAAAATTTTAAAATTCATGGTTATATATATATATATATATATCTATATTATATATATAATTTATATAATATATATTATATATTATATATATATATATATATATATTATTATATATATATATTATATATTTATTATTATTATATATATATATATATATCTGTTTTCTTTAAATTATTTATTTTGGATGTTTATATAAGATATACATTCTTTAAGAAAAAAATAACCTTCACAACTTTTTGAATGCATTTTATAATCAATTTTAAATTAATTATTTATTACTAATATAATTTAAAAAGACATTTCTGTTTGAAACCACATCAGGAAAATAGAAAAGATAGTATCAACGCTTAGAATTCAGCCTCTTCGAGGGGGTAAACCTCCTTTTACTTACATAATGAACAATTCTTGGATGATACAAATGAAAAAACCTCCTTTCTATATATAGGAGTCTAAGGAGTCACAATATAACTGAGCCGACCTAACAATAATAATATAAAGACACAACAATAACAATAGAGGGATTCTATGGGGCACAGTAATAACAATATGTGGGCAATAGGGGCACAACAATATTAATAAGGGGTACAACTACCATAGTAATGGGGTAATCACTAGTATTATAGGGACCCTACATGCCCCTCTCCTTCAAAAAATGTGTTTTCCTCAACGCTTGAGTAGTTCTAGATACTTCTATATAAAATTCTCATCCTCACATGTGGAATCTTCTGCAGATAAGTTCTTCCACTTGATAAGATACTCCGAAATTGATCGATTTCGTAGTTGTCGAGATCTTGTTTCTGTGACTGCTTCCGGTTCCAATATAATTTTTCCTTCCTCGTCAAGTTCTGGCAATATTGTTTGAATTGGGAGCTTGTCACCTATAACCTTCTTTAAACATGAAACATGGAAAACTGGGTGCAATTGAGAAGTTGCATGAAGCTTCAATTTGTATGCCATAGTACCAATCTTTTGCAACACCTTATACGAACCATAATACTTTGTGATAATTAATTATGCTTCTTAGCTTGCTTGAGGGACATTTGCTTATATGGTTGTAGCTGTAGAAATACCCAATCACCTACAATAAAACTTCTTTCACTGCGATGTTGATCCGCCTGTTGTTTCATTCTATTATGTGCCAACATGAGGTTATCCTTTAAGAGTTGGAGGACTTATTGTTGATGTTCGATGTGATGTTCCACTTCTTGAACCTTAGAAATTTCTCTTAAATATGATGTGATGGATGGTGGTTCATACCCATAAATTGCCATAAATGGGGTCATTTTTGTTGCTGTATGGAAGGAAGTGTTATACCACCATTCAGCCAGAGGCAACCCTTTGACCCATTGAGTCTGTTTATCATATACAAAGAAACGAAGATATCCTTCCGAACATTTGTTTACTATCTCAATTTTCCCATCAGATTGAGGATGATAAGATAATCTATGAGCTAACTAAGTACAAAGACAAAAAAAAAAAATTTGTCCAAAATTTTTTAGTGAAAATGGGATCTCTGTCACTTACAATAATCTTTGGATTTCCATGTAGCTTTTGAATTGTTTCCATAAATGCCGTGGAAATTGTACTGGCTTTAAATGGATGTGATAATGCACGAATGTGTGCATACTTGGTAAGTCTATCAACTACCTCCATAATGACACTCTTTCCCTCAGACTTGGGTAAACGTGTGATAAAATCCATTTAAACCTCCTCCCAACGTTGGCTTGTAATGAATAAAGGCTGTAATAGACACAGTGTCTTAATTGTTTCAACTTTATTTTGTTGGAAAACTAAACATTCCGCCACAAACTTTTGAATATCTGATTTAAGGCCATCCCAAAAAAATTCCTTCTTAACCATGTGGTAAGTTTTTAAAAATCTTGAGTGCCCTCCTAAGGGAGAAGTGTGCAATTCCATAAAAATCTTTTGTTTTACCTGGGAATTCTTACAGAGGTATAAGCGATATTTGTACCATAATGAATGATTTTTCCATCTAAATGTATCAGACGTACTAGAATCTTGTTGTAACTTTCGAATAAGTGCCCACACTTCTTCGTCATTCTTCTATTCCTACCTTGCTTCATTTATCTAATCTGGTTGGATAATAGAAATGGTGCACAACAATGCTTCCACATCCTCATCCTTTCTTGAGAGTGCATCTGCCACCACATTTTGCTTCCCTTTTTT
>APFE030665970.1:61008-77611 GCA_000404065.3 Pinus taeda
TTTGAATTGTTTCCATAAATGCACTAGAAATTGTACTGGCTTTAAATGGATGTGATAATGCACAAAAGTGTGCATACTTGTAAGTTTGTCAACTACCACCATGATGACACTCTTTCCCTCAGACTTGGGTAAACCTGTGATAAAATCCATTGAAACCTCCTCCCAACGTTGGCTTGGAATGGATAAAGGTTGTAATAGACCCGGTGTCTTAATGTTTTCAACTTTATTTTGTTGGCAAACCAAATCATTCCAACCCACAAACTTTTGATATATATGATTTAAGGCCAATCCAAAAAATCCCTTCTTAACCCTGTGGTATAGATTTAAAAATCTGGTTCCTCCTAAGGGAGAAAGGCAATCCATATAGAATTTTTTGTTGAGTTGCGAATTCTACAAGAGGTATAAGCGATTCTTTGTAACCATAAAAAACGTAATCATTTTTGTCAGCTAAATGTATCAGATTAAACTAGAATATTGTTGTAACTTTAAAATAAGTTCCCATACTTTCATCATTCTCCATTCCTCCCTTGCTTGTTATTCATCTGGTTGGATAAAGAAATGGGCACATAACAATGCTTCCACATCCCGCATCCTTTCTGAGAGCGGCATCTGCCACACATTTTGCTTCCCTTTTTTGTAGATGATTTCAAAGTCATAACCCAACATCTTTGTGACCCACTTTTGTTGCTCTTCAGAGGATAATCTTTGTTCTAAAAAGTATTTAAGGCTATCATGATCCGTTTCTACCTTGAAGTGTCTTCCCATTAGATAGGGTCGCCATTTCTTAAGTGCATGGAGTATTGCCAACATTTCCTTCTCATAAATAGCTTTGTGTAAAAACTTTCCCTTGATTGGACGACTTTCAAAAGCAATGGGTCTTTCATCTTGCATTAGAACATCACCAATTCCATTTCCTGAATCATCACATTCCACAATAAAGGTTTTTGTGAAGTCCGGTGTAGCTAAGACCGGTGCTTGGCACATTGTCTCTTTAAGATGTTCAAAGGCTTTTGTTGCTTCTGGAGTCCATGAAAATGCATCTTTCTTCAATAGTGTTGTTAGAGGTGCTGCTATTCTTCCATAATTCTTAACAAATTTGCGATAATACCCTATCAACCCGAGAAATCCTCGCAGCTGCTTTATGGATGTGGGGATTTTCCATTCCTTAATGGCTTCAATTTTGCTAGGGTCTACCTTAACTCCTTCATGAGATACAATATGACCTAGATATTCCACCTCTTGGACTCAAAAGAAGCATTTGGATCTTTTTGCATATAAATGTTTCTCCTCCAACAGTTGTAGCACCCTGTCAACATGTTCAACATGATCCTTCGAAGACTTTCTGTAGATTAGTATATTATCAAAAAATACTAACACAAATTTTCTAAGGAATGGTTTGAAAATTGAATTCATCAACCCTTGAAATGTTCAAGGTGCATTGGTAAGGCCAAAAGGCATGACCAAAAATTCATAATTGTGGAGCACTTGAAAGGTATGCTTTTAACAAACAATTTAGTGGCTTTTCAGTAATACTTGTAACCTTTTATGCATTGTGAATTCAAAAGAGATAAAGGATTTTAATAAAATGTGCAAGAATTAACATGGGAAGCTCAATCACTAATAATTGTTATTTTTGTATACAGGGAGAAGTGGAAACAAGGAGTTGCCGTCCAAAAGAGAAAAATAGAGGAAGAATAACTGTTGTCCCTCCAGAAGGGAACCAAATGCGAACAAGATCAAGTAAATCAGAGCTGAATAACCCAGGAAAGGAAGGAGGGATACCGAGTCGGCGAACACGAGAAAGAAAAGTAAAGGATTAACCGATTGGCGAATCCCTCAGGATCTTCGATCCTGAGGGATCGCTGTTTTACTTATATTTTTTATCTAGATATCTCCGTTGTTACTCTTATATAAAGGAACAACGTCATTGAGCAAGGGGACTACTGCTTTTATAATTTTAAGTTTCAGAAAAAACTTTGATCACCGAGTCTCACTGAGACCTGGTTTATTATACATTTGTTGATGCATTAATATAAAAGACTTGGCGTTTATTTCATCTCTACGTCTGGAGTAACATAAGGTGGTGTACCATTGGCAGCTAAGGGCCCCGCTCTGAAGGACACTTGCTTTTGTATCATTATACTGTGATTTATGTGTGGTTTTCTTATCTTTATTACTCAGTAATCTGATACATTTTTCATATGCTATGCTCTGTTATGATCAATACATTAATTATTTTTCCATGTAATGACTCTGCACTGTATAATTGGATCTCTTCAGAGTTGAATTGTGTCTTTAACCTGCTATTTTTGTGACAAAGCATCAGTATGAATGTTACTGTCATTGATCCATGTGAAATAACAATTATTGGAACTTGAAAGTAATGTTACTCTGTTTAGAAACATAGTTATATTATCCTTCATTCTCAGATTACTATATTAATGCGAGGCGTGTATATATGGTTGATTATTGTTGTTCCATAATTCATCAATGAGTGTTGTTCCATAAATTATATTCTATCCATTTTACTTGAAGAGAAAATCAGAGTGTGAATTAGTTGGTTTTGACTCGTGAGATTTAGTTCTTTTGATTGCTGTTCCATTTACTGTTGTTCCATTTACTTTTTGCTGTTCCATTTTACCTTATGTCATTCTATTTACTTGCCTTTGTTGTTTTGGTGCGAGAGAAGGTCTAAGGTTGTAGTGAGCCTCAAAAGATGCTGCCTAGCTCCCAGACCTATGGTCCATGCTCTAATTTCCTTTCTATCAGTTTCTAGAGGGATGGGTTATCGCTTCCGTACCCTTGACTGATCAACTGCCTTGTGCGATTCTATATTTTGGGATAATTTAGGTACAGTTTAGCATCTGTTTACTTTTGCATTTTCTGAACGCTATACTACTAAGAATTACTCGGACGAATAGCCTGGAATTGAGTTACTCTTTGCAATAACAAAACGTTCCAGGATTGATTTATTAATGTAGGATAATTAGAGGTGTGAGAGACCCTAGTTATAGCTATACATTTTTGCACCGTTGCCGGGGAAAGAGTATATCCATTTTCCCTTTACAGAGTAATGCGCAAATCCTCAAGGGGGGAGTTGGATTTTAAAAACGGAAGGTAAGAACTTGCGTACGGAGCATGTAAAAGCCCTGCTCCACCGTCTGCTCTCTTAGCAGGATTGTTGGTTGAATAGGATTTAGTAGTTTTTTAGAGTGTATGACTAAGAAGAAAAAGCCAGAAAAGAATACCAAACCCGAAAAATCCAAAGGGCCAGTGACCCTTGGCTGAACAACCTTCATAGACAAAATCTATAAGAAAACTGAATCTCAGCCGTTGGTAGGCCCCAGAAAGATTAATTCTAGATAGCCTACTAGCTCCCTCCAGGCCAAACCATCACCATCTGGAGCCTTTGCTGAGGTGTATAGTCAGACTAATGAAGAGGACTTTCAAGAAATTGAAAATTCTGTGTCAGAACGACTGCAGGAATGGAATTTAAGCAACCTTTGTGAAGGAGAAGGGGAAACAGGGGAAATAGGAGAGCCAAGGTCTCCTCCTAGGATAATCCAACCGTTAAATAGCCCAGATAAGGGAAGCGCGGTAAAAATTATTATTGAAGGCACCCCATTCCCTCATATACAAATTCGAGATAAGGGAAGTGTTATTAAAACAATCCCTGCCAAGGCCGTTCATTCTCAACCTAGAAATACCCTCCTAGAAATTCCGGAAGGTTATTGGCATATATTCAATCGTATGGCGCAGAATCATCTAAATACTCAAACTTCTACATTGCAATATCCTATAGTGGATTCTGCAGCAAATGTGCCCATGAAAGCGATCCCTCTTCAACACATCCCTACGTTTCATGGACTTACATCAAAGGACCCCGATGCATTCTTATTTGAATTCAATGTGCTATGTAGGGGATATGATTACACCACTGACCCCCAAAAATTAAAGTTGTTCCCCTCCACTTTGAAAGGGGCGGCTCTAAGGTGGTTTATGGGTTTAGGTGGTGGAGGCATAAACAACTGGATAAAGATAACTAAAAGATGAAATCTTCCAAATGAAAGCTAGACCAAATGAAACTTTAGAAGAATACATAGAACGTTTCTAGTATAATTTACAGAGATCCCCCTATGCATCACTACCTCTGCCTGATAATGTGTTGAAAACTGCACTAATTAGAGGCATGAAAGAACAGTCGATTGAAACATTAAATATCATGGGAAAAGGGGATATTTATCAAGAGAATTTTGCTGACATCATTGATTTATGCATCAAGAGTTCAAGAGGGAGCACAAGGATAAAACCAACAGAATATGATCGTTTTGTCAGAGATAATAAAATATCAACAGAAGGAGTAACACGTGTAGAACTTGGAAATTTATTAGAAAATTTCAAAACTGATATTCTGGGGACATTAACTACAAAGCTTGATATTGTGTAGGCTAAACGAAAGCAGACGGAGGCGGAACAAAATATGGCGATTTTCTGCCCCCGATGTAGAAGAAAACATAGCCACAAGGAATGTCCACTCGATGCAGTTCAAACATGTGCTATCTATACAAAATATCACCTTACTGAGAGCTACCCCTCACTACCTGGATTGAAGGCAGTATATAAGGAAGCGGAAGAAGAACCAAAGCCAGCGTACTTCATCAACCAGCGTCGATAATGGCAACTTAGGCAATCTGGTATGTTTTTAGACCCAACTTCTTCTTTCCAACCTCCGCAGTATAATGCTCAGCAATATAGTATGTGGCAAAACCAATCTCCACCCCCATTTCCGTACTGGTCATCACAGCTGTTTCCTTCTCCAAATCCATGGATGAATCAAACAGGCCAATTCGGCTGGCCAAATTTTCCCCACGCCCCACCATATTGGTAGAATAACTCATATCCTCCACAATGGATCCCCCCTACTTCACAAGGTTCACCCTCGCAGAAAAACTGGCCAAAATCGACATATCAGCCAACAAGAACTATTCCACTCCCTCAACAGACTCTGCCAGCCTTACAACAAAACCCCCAGTCTAATCTGGGACCGCAACTCCCAACCCAACCCAATCCCAATCCAAATAATAGACCGGTCCAATCCCTCTAAATCATAGAAACATCAGAAATCGGACCTGACCTAAGGGAGTGCAATGATCTTCAGTTAAGATTTGGACGTATAATAGAAACAGAGGGAGACAAAACAGTTCACATTGAAGATCAGTTACCTATAGAACAACTGTTACAACAAGAGGGTGTAAATAAGGAACAGACCCATCATCAAGCAAGTACATCCTCTCCTCGCTTCCCGGAACGATTAGTCATACCACGACCGGTGCAATATCCAGAATTTGACATTCTGGGAGAGTTACAAAACCTGTACATAAGAATTCCATTCCTCCAAGCCATTCAAGACATTCCTATATACACAAAAACTATAAAAAATTTGTGCATAAAAAAATCATGGAGGAATACAACCACTAACCCAAGAGTCCAAGTAGTCGGTACTTTATCTAACTTGTTCTAAGGAAAAGAGACACCCATTAAATATGAAGATCCCAGAAATCCAATTGTAACCGTTCAAATCTATGGTTAGACCCTCACTAATGCTTTAGTTGATCTAGGAGCTGCAATCAATATTTTTACAACCTCTACCTACCAAAAGCTCGACATTACATCAGTAGAACCTACTTCTACTTTGCTAGAATTGGCAGACCGATCTGTAGTTCGACTGGAAGGTACTGTATACGATGTCATGGTTTCTGTAGATTCCTGGGAATATCCAACCGATTGCCTGATAATTAATCCAAAAACCCGACTAGATGGACATCCGCTAATTCTAGTAAGACCTTGGCTTGCTACTGTCGACGCCTACATTGGTTGTCGGCAGGGAAACATGACCATAACTAAAGGACCAGACGTTAAAAATCTAGTTCTATATCCTCCAGCATAGCCAAGCCTTCCAATGATCAAAACTAACCAGCACCCTGTGTTATACCTTACTAACAATATCAGATCCCCATTGACTGTACAGAAGGCTTTAGATTTTAAAGACCAAACAGAAGATGATGCCATCAATAATTTCATTAGCCAAACTGAATCCAGATCTCACACACAGTGTTTCATGATAGAAGCAGCATTTGATAGTGAGCTAGAAGAAGATCCTTTGAAAGATGCACATGACCAAACAATACCTATGGCTATTGTTGCCAACAGTAAAGTAGTGGAAATTGAATCAGGTAAGACTCTAAATATCAATGCCAACCTCACACTGGACCAAGAAACAAAGCTTGTCCATATGTTACGAAAATATCAAGGAGCATTTGCGTGGGATTACCCTGATATGAAAGGGATTGATCCTCAATTTTGCACCCACCACATCTATATAGAAAAAGATGCAAGACCTGTTCGTCAGCCGCAAAGAAGACTCAACCCCCATCTAAAAGAGGTTGTAAAATCCGAACTTCAGAAGCTTTTAGATGTTAATTTTATCTAACCTATTTCCGATAGTAAATGGGTCTCTCCCCTGGTGGTGGTACCCAAGAAAAATGGAAAATGGAGGATTTGCGTGGATTACAGGGAATTAAATAAAGCCACACAGAAAGATCACTTCCCTCTCCCATTCATAGACCAAGTATTGGACACTTTAGCAGGAAAGAAATTCTTTTCTTTCCTTGACGGCTTTAGTGGGTATAACCAAATTCAAATCGCCCTTGAAGACCAAGATAACACTACCTTTACTTGTCCTTGCGGAACGTTTGCCTATCGAGTTCTACCCTTTGGCCTATGTAATGCTCCTGCTACATTCCAAAGGGCTGTCCTTAGCATCTTTGTAGATTTAATAAATGATGGACTTGAGGTGTACATGGATGACTTTACACCATATGGAGATGACTTTGATCCAGCTTTAGATACTCTAGAAAAAGTCCTACAACGTTGCATCGCTACCAGGCTTTGTCTAAGCCACGAAAAATGTTACATGATGATGACAGAAGGGCTCATTCTAGGGCACTATGTTTCAGCAGCTAGCATCCAGGTAGACCTGGCCAAAATCCAAATACTTTTTCTTATCCCCACCCCCACTACTCAAACAGAGGTATGAAATTTTCTTGGATTTTCTGGGGATTACAAACGATTTATAGAACATTACTCACATATTACTGCACCTCTATATGCTCTAACTGGTAATGTTGATTTCTTGTGGACAGAAAAATGCGACCATGCTTTTAAGGAATTAAAGAAGCTTGTATCAACAGCCCCAGTCCTTCGAGGACCAAACTAGAATTTACCATTCCAAATCTCATCTCACGCCTTGGATACAGCAATCGGTGCAGTGCTGGGGCAGGAAGAGGATAAAAAACCATATGCTATCTACTATATCAGCAAAAATTTATCCTCTGCCGAATTGAATTATACTGTCACTGAAAAAGAATTCCTGGCTGTAATACATGCTGTTAATAAGTTTAGACATTATATCACAGGCTATCCCATTATGTTATATACAGATCATTCTGCTATCAAATATTTGGCAAATAAACCTATTACGAATGCTAGAATAACTAGATGGTTGATCTTATCGCAGGAGTTCGATATCACAATCAAGGATCAACCTGGCAAGGAGAACCCTGTAACCGATTTTCTCTCACGAATACCAAAATCAATTGAAACAACAGCAGTGGAAGATCAATTTCCTGATGAGCACCTGTTTGTTGTTGTTGTTCGAACACCCTAGTATGTTGATGTCGCCAATTACCTTGCAATAGGTAAGCTACCAAAACACTTAACCCCTCAGGAACGTAAGCAGATTGTTCAGAAGAGCACTCGACTTTCGTGGATTGGGGGCTATTTGTTCCATACAGGGGTAGACATGCAAATTAGGAGATGTATTCGAGAAGATGAAATCTTCGACATTTTAAAAGCCTGTCATGACGGACCATGCGGGGGACACTTTGCTGAAAAGAGAACAGCACATAAAGTATTGCAGATAGGATACTATTGGCCTACAATTTTCAAAGATGCGAAAAAAATTTCCCAAGCCTGTGAGAGCTGCCAGCGAGCAGGACGACCTAGCCAAGCCGACGAAATGCCTATGAGACCACAATTAGTCATTGATCCATTTGAACGATGGGCTCTTGATTTCGTTGGGCCCATTAATCCATCATCAAATCAGAGGACATACATTCTGGTGGTGACGGACTATGTTACTAAATGGGTCGAGGCCGAATCATTGCCTAAGGCTACAGAAGATTTTGTAATACAATTCTTGTTCCATTTGTTTGTACGTTATGGACTTCCGAGAGAACTAATTACAGATGGTGGACCACAATTTTTTGGAAATAAATTAGTTGCAACACTTAACAATTATCATGTCCAGCATAAAATTACTACCCCATACCACCCGCAGGCAAATGGGCAAGTAGAAAGTAGCAATAAGGTAATAGAATCAATCTTAACAAAAACTATTGTATCGCATAGGCGTGATTGGGCCGCCCGATTACCCGAGGCACTGTTGGCTTATAGAACCACATGGAGAAGTACCACAGGTTATTCACCCTATCAACTAGTGTTTGGAAAACAACCTATCTTCTCCATAGAATTCGAAATCCAAATGCTACGAACTGCACAGGAAGTCGGCCTAGATCTGAGTGAGGCACAAATCAATCGATTACAACAAATTACTGAATTGGACGAAATCAGGTTCTCTGCATTACAAAATACATCACTTATTCAACAGCAGTGAGCTAAATGGCATGATGCACTTATCAAGAACAAAGTCTTTCACGAAGGGGACTGGGCTCTGTTATATGACTCTCGGTTTCAAGACTTCCCAGGGAAACTTCAGACTCGATGGTTAGGACCATACAAAATCTAGAAAGTACATGATAATGGGGCCCTTACTCTGATCACAATTGATGGTTCTGGATATGCATTCAAGGTAAATGGCCACCGAGTTCGTCTCTATCGAAAGCCACTCACTCAGGAATCCTTCTGTCAGCAGCTGCGTCAAGACACTGATATGGAAATTTTAGGAGAGGGAGCGAAATCTTCCTCACCTATGGTTTAGTAAGGAATTCATTTTTCTCCACAACTTGCACATAACATCTTGCATATATGTTTTCTTGATTTTTCTTTTTACATTTTAAGTCTTTTTGCTATTTCTTTTCAAAAGGAACAGCACTTGTGTGTTTTTGCTGTTCCTTTTCAAAAGGAACAACACTTGTGTGTTTTTGCTGTTCCTTTTCAAAAGGAACAACACTTGTGGGTTTTTGTTGTTCCTTTTCAAAAGGAATAGCACTTGTGTGTTTTTGTTGTTCCTTTTCAAAAGGAACAACACTCGTGAGTTTTTGTTGTTCCTTTTCAAAAGGAACAACACTTGTGTGATTTTGTTGTTCCTTTTCAAAAGGAACAACACTTGTGTGATTTTTCTGATCCTTTTCAGAAGGAACAGCACTTGTGTGATTTTGTTGTTCCTTTTCAAAAGGAACAACACTTGTGTGATTTTGCTGTTTCTTTTCAAAAGGAACAACACTTGTGTGATTTTTTTTTCCTTTTCAAAAGAAACAACACTTGTGTGTTTTTGTTGTTCCTTTTCGAAAGGAACATCACTTGAGTGTGTCTACTGTTCCTTTTCAAAAGGAACAGCATTTGAGTGTTTCTGTTGTTCCTTTTTCAAAAGGAACAGCATTCGCGATTTTCTGTTGTTCCTTTCAAAGAAACGGCATCCCACGAATTTTTCTGCATGGATTCTTCTCTGAGGAACACCATTGGCATGTTTTTGCTCTTATTGAGGATGCTTTGCACCCATTTTCTCCCCAGTCTTTTAGATACAACTATGGACTTATGTGATGAACATAAATCATGATATACCGAAGTCAGCAGATCATAAATCGCCATCTCTATAAAGCATAGTATTGATAAGAGGACAAGAGGAGGGATACTAACTTTTCATCTTCGTTGTCATTGTCTTATTGCCGGCACTCCGTTTGGTGATCTTTATAATCACGATTTCCCTAAAAATCTTTTTTTGATTATTACTTAGGAGTAAGAGCAGAGGATTTATATCTGTCTGTTGGGATGATAAGACTTATTCCACCATTCCCTACTCTTAAGTAGTGCGGAACCACCCTTATGTGTAAATAAATAAAAAAAGGTGCTCTTCAAAAAGAAAAAGAAAATATGAAATTTTCAAATGCAGGATAGGGGGTCTCATCGAGAGCCATCCTACCATGATCATAAGGATGGAAGCGAAGTGGCATTCCCATTACGACCACCACACGAGGGATATGGTCCAAAGGTATACTAAATAAACAAACCTTGGAACAGGGGGTCTCATCACGAGCTGACCTGCCCATGTTTCGCGCCTACCTTGTGAATGGCATTATGGCTATCTGGTCACCAAGCCAGCATAATGGCCTGCATTTTGACAAAACACTCTTCAGAATACACACAAAGGATCATGGTTCCAGAGGGTGAAATAAACAAATCTGCCAAGGTTATGAACACCTATTGGCAGTAGAGCTCTGTTAATGGCATTGAAGTCGTAATGGTTACACCAACAGGTATGATATCAATACTTTTTCGTCTCTTATATCCTTTGAATAGATCATATTTCATGCCCTGATGTATATATTGCATGAATATTCATTACCGCCCATCATGGCAACAAAACTGACAATGACCACTGGATATTTCATACGCTTGACAGACGTCCCATCCCCCGGCCTCTCATTATATCACGCAGGCTCTTATGTAAAACGCGATCTACCTTTTTGCCTCGATTTCGGTATTTCGTTGTTTTTCTAAAACATGGAATAATTTCATATGTTGTTTCTTTATGACTTGACTTCTGAATGACTGTTGCTCCTCTATTTGACGGCTCGGGACAGCCTATCAGATCGCATGGGGGAGGTAACCTCATTACTCCATGGATTACGTGTCTGCACACCATTCGGGCAAGATAATGTACGAAGGTATGGCATGGTTTAACGATATGATAATTCTATTTTACAGAAATTTCCGTCCACGATCCTTTTTTTGTTGCATGCTTGGTGTTCTTTTCCAAAATTTGGCGACGATCACCCTATCCGCGTCTCATACAGCACAGGCAACTGCTGTTCCATTAATAATTCTGAGTGAAATCATGGGGGGAAAGATGGTCCGAAGCGAACCTCAGGAGTTGACAGTCTCCGCTGCTGCCTGCGAGATCCTGGGAAACATAGGGTGGCTGAATTATTTCAGTCGCCTACAAGAATCAAATGAAGTAGTGGCGTTGGAATTCCTGCAAAATTTGCAGGAAAACTACTCCATAGTAAGAGAAAAACGGATAGCGGTCATGGATGATATCATCGCAGAAGTCTCGGGACTACCAGCTGCCGGACCCGTATGGACGGTGAAGAAAGAAAGATTACAAAAGGTTATGGAGATTTTCCAGGATGAAGGCCAAAGCTTGATAGTCAAAGGGAAGGGAGTTCTGCCGACAACGTTAGGGGAACCCTGGACCGAGTTAGCAAAGATAGTGCAGAGTTACATCACTTGCGAAGGGAGGAAAGACGTGGTAAGACCTCGTCACCTGAAACTTTTAGCTGTTTTGAAAGGAAAATGTTCTGTAAATCTCCCTGCACTTTTAAACTCATTATTACATGATGTGGCCCGAAGCCTAAAAAAGGCACAACGCATAGAAGCAGTCGTTAGCCACCATCAACTGATTCGATTGATAGTGAGACACAGTCTCACTCAACAACAAAGCACCTGGGAGGAACTTATCGCAATAGTCGAGGGGGGATTGGCTGCAGCACCCCCAAAACCTAAACATTCCTCCAGCATGCCGGAACGATCAGAAAAACGTAGGGAATTGGCAGCAGAAAGACATGCTGCTCCAAAACAAAAGCAATCCTCTAATACACCAGAATGACCAGAGGAACCCAGAGAATTGGTAGCAGAGAAACACATTGATGGTACACCCGAACAACCTGAGAGACCAAGGAAATCAGCCCAGTTGGCCCGGATACGAGGAAGGCTCGAAAAGATCCAGGGAACCAGTACCCAGCCAATCGAGATTGCGGATGAACCTCCAGATCCAGAAGGTGGACCCTCCGAATAAAATGCGGTGCAATTAGGGGCCGAGGCTGAGCAGCTTGGAGGAGGAATTGAGGAAGGAAATGAGCACTCTAGGACAGAAACAACCACCGAGCAGGTCCATCAAGAAGAGGAAGTAGTACAGCCAAGGGGTAGCCTGTTGCAGGACCCTGTGGGTGAGGAGGAATTGGCAGCAGTCCTGGCCAATATGGGGGAATATAGCCAGCCCTCCAGCACAACAGGCATCCCTAACGGACCCGCGGAGGAAGACATACCTCAGAAAGGACATGCAGAAAAGGCAGGAGAAGAAAACCTGCCCGTTTATGATGATAAAATGGGAGACACCAATCAGGAACAATCTATCCCCAAGACACCGAAAGAAATTCCAGACGGAGAAGGAGCAGATTTAACGGCCAGTCATAAACCCTCTGCCGAGGCAATAGAAATTAAGAAATTAAGAAGGAAACAACAGAGGTTGTTGGGCACTATAGCCAAGCTCCGACAGCAAATTCGAATTCTGAAAGCCAACTTGAGGATATAAAGGACCGTAAGGAAAAGAAAGAGGGCCACTGTAGTGAAATCTCGGAGGACAAGAAGACGATAGACCTATAGCCGTTCTGTTGGTCGAAACCCCATTAGGAGACCTACTGCCGAAGAACAGACTGTTGTTCCAAATGACATTGAAGAACAAATTGCTGTTCCAAATGACATTGAAGAACAGATTGTTGTTCCAAATATCGTTGAGGGACAGAATGTTGTTCCATCTGACCCTGAAGAATGGATGGACATTCCAATTGAGGAAGAGGAACAGCAAGAGGCTCCGACGACAGGGGGACCACAGTAACCCTTTATTCACGTTAAGAAAGAAAAAGAAAGCAAGGAGACCCAAATAGAAGCACCACCATTAGGGGTAATTCGGGTTCTAAACTCTAAGTAGCATAACAAAAAGGTCCAGGTAAAATTCCCAGCCTCTACGGCTTTATGGAAAAAGGATCCAAAAACAAGGACCTTGCACAAAATGATGAAGCAAGCTCAGCAAGAAGCTGAACAGCTGAGAGAACAAACAGTCCCCCGGGAGAAATACGAAGAGCTACAACAACAACTTCGGGATATTAGTCAGTCCGAGATCCAGGCCTTCGAAGGATGGCAAAAGGAGCAAGAAAAGGTTGCTAAGGTAACTCGTCGATTAGATAGTGTTGTTGAGCAGATGGACACTATGTGTTCCTTGTATAATGACGTTTTGACCTGTAGGGACCCTGCTAAAAATTATGCTTTATTTTTGCTTGAACAATATTTGTGATTGAAAATAAAAGCCGTTAGGGCAGGTGCCCCTATCCACATCAATACTGTTAATGATTTTATATATTGTTGCAAGCATTATGGAATTAAGGTTCAAAGATTATTGTGCAAATTTTACTTGCACAAACTCATGCTAGACTAGGAAACTGATTTAAATCCTAGCCCTTTTGTTGGCGATATACAATTCCAAGCCTTCATCTCATTTGGGGTTAATCAGCTGAAATGGATCAGAGCTTATAACACCTTTTAGGGACAGGAGAATAGCCTAGACTTATGGGTACGAGCTGAACCTAGAGACTCAGCGACGCTATGGAGAGAGCATAGGAGCCTCATGAGGACCCCGGGTGTCATCGAGATGTTAGGACACATGCACGAAGACTTGATCCGACATAGTCTGGAATATTTTCTGACTATTAAAGACCTTGCCATCGATGCTGCAAAATTCTGATGCTGGACCTCTAGCCCAAACATCCAGCTCAGGGAACCACTCAAATACGAGAATTTTGAGCTGGCTGCCAGCCGATTGAACCTTTATGGGGAACGTATTCTGCAAGCAGGGCCATCCTGGTTGGGGTATCGATTTCGTAGTCCAATTATTTGGCACCCTACACCCGGATATCAAGCCTTGTATGAAATGCCTACAGATCAAATAAATCAGTTCTTTGATAATCTAGTTGCTCATCACGGTTCTCGGCCTCCTCACGAGATCCCCTCTTCGGCCTATTCTCTCACTGCCTTGCATGTTAACTATAATGTTTTCATGAGGGCATGAAACAGGGTAAGCACAGGGGTGTGTGGAGAACTTGAAAGGTATGATTTTGACAAACAATTTAGTGGCTTTTCAGTAATATTTGTAACCTTTTCTGCATTGTAAATTCAAAAGAGATAAAGGATTTTAATAAAATGTGCAAGAATTAACATGGCAAGCTCAATCACTAATAATTGTTGTTTTTCTATACAGGGAGAAGTGGAAACAAGGAGTTTCCGTCCAAAAGCGAAAAATAGAGGAAGAATAACTGTTGTCCCTCCAGAAGGGAACCGAATGCGAACAAGATCGAGTAAATCAGAGCTGAATAACCTAGGAAAGGAAGGAGGGATACCGAGTCGGCGAACGTGAGAAAGAAAAGAAAAGGATTAACCGATTGGCGAATCCCTCAGGATCTTCAATCCTGAGGGATCGCTTTTTTACTTATCTTTGTTATCTAGATATCTCCGTCGTTACTCTTATATAAAGGAACAACGTCGTTGAGCAAGGGGACTACTGCTTTTATAATTTTAAGTTTTAGAAAAAAAACTTTGATCATCGAGTCTCACTGAGACATGGTTTATTATACATTTGTTGATGCATTAATATAAAAGACTTGGCGTTTATTTCATCTCTGCATTTAGAGTAACCTAAAGCGGTGTACCATTGGCAGCTAAGGGCCCGGCTCCGAAGGACACTTTCTTTTGTATCATTATACTGTGATTTATGCGTGGTTTGCTTATCTTTATTACTCAGTAATCTGATACATTTTTCATATGCTATGCTATGCTCTGTTATGATAAATACATTAATGATTTTTCCATGTAATGACTCTGCACTGTATAATTGGATCTCTTCAGAGTTGAATTGCGTCTTTAACCAGCTATTTCTGTGACAGAGCATCGGTATGAATGTTACTGTCATTGATCCATGTGAAATAACAATTATTGGAAATTGAAAGTAATGTTACTCTGTTTAGAAACATAGTTATATTATCCTTCATTCTCAGATTACTATATTAATGCGAGGCGTGTATATATGGTTGATTATTGTTGTTCCATAATTCATCAATGAGTGATGTTCCATAAAGTATATTCTATCCAGTTTTCTTGAAGAGAAAATCAGAGTGTGAATCAGTTGGTTTTGACTCGCGATATTTAGTTCTTTTGATTGTTGTTCCATTTACTGTTGTTCCATTTCCTTTTTGTTGTTCCATTTTACCTTCTTCCATTCTATTTACTTGCCTTTGTTGTTTTGGCGTGAGAGAAGGTCTAAGGCTGTAGTGAGCCTCAGCAAACGCTACCTAGCTCCCAGACCTATGGTCCATGCTCTAATTTCCTTTCTATCAGTTTCTAGAGGGATGGGTTATCGCTTTCGTACCCTTGACTGATCAACTGTCTTGTGTGATTCTATCTTTTGGGATAATTTAGTTACAGTTTAGCATCTGTTTACTTTTGTATTTTCTGAACGCTATACTACTAAGCATTACTCGGACAAATAGCCTCAGATTGAGTTACTCTTTGCAATAACAAAACGTTCCCAGATTGATTTATTAATGTAGGATAATTAGAGGTGTGAGAGACCCTAGTTATAGCTCTACATTTTGGCGTCGTTGCTGGGGAAAGAGTATAGCCATTTTCCCTTTATAGAGTAGTGCGCAAATCTGCTAGGGGGGAGTTGGATTTTAAAAACGGAAGGTAAGAACCTGCGTACGGAGCATGTAAAAGCCCTGCTCCACCGTCCGCTCTCTTAGCAGAATTGTTGGTTGATAGGATTTAGTAGTTTTTTAGAGTGCATGACTAAGCAGAAAAAGCTAGAGAAGAATATCAAACCCCCAGCCAAACCTGAAAAAGCCAAAGGACCGGTGACCCTTGGCTGAACAACCTTTATAGACGAAATCTACAAGAAAACTAAATCTCAGCCGTCAGTAGGCCTCAGAAAGATTAATTCTAGGCAGCCTACTAGTTCCCTTCAGGCTACAACATCACCATCTGGAGCCTTTGCTGAGGTACATAGCTAGACTGATGAACAGGACTATCAAGAAATTGAAAATTTTGTATCAGAACGGCTACAGGAAGGGAACTTAAGCAAACTTTGTGAGGGAGAAGGGGAAACAGGGGAAATAGAGGAACCAAGGTCTCCTTCTAGGATAATCCAGCTATTAAAAAGCCCAGATAAGGGGAGCGCAGCCAGAATTAATATTGAAGGCACTCCATTCCCTCAGATAGAAATCTCAGACAAAGGAAGTGTCATTAAAATAGTTTCCGCCAAGGCCGCCCCTTCTCAACCGAGGAACACCCTCCTAGAAATTCCGGAAGACTATTGGCACATATTCGATCCCATGGCGCAGAATCAACCAAATACTCAAACTTCTACATTGCAATATCCGATAGTAGACTCTGCTGCAAATGCACCCATGAAAGCAATCCCTCTTCAACACATCCCAACGTTTCATGGACTCACATCAGAAGACCCTGACGCATTCTTATT
>APFE030665977.1:0-10185 GCA_000404065.3 Pinus taeda
ATGCCACATACATCTCTGACAAGATTCATGAGCAATTCTTGCACCTGTCCAGGGAGAGAGTGTTCAGATACACTTCATACATTTATCACCTCATTCTCTATTACCAACATGAGAAATTCTCTTTTGAGATCAAGAGAACTGATGCTGCAGGAAACCCAAGATCAGTGGTGTACTGGAGCTCAATCTTCCATGGCCAAGCATACTCACCCTATACATACTGTGAGTTTATAGATCTGTTCATCCATCCGGCCTTATCCCTATTCATGACAGAACCTCCTCCAAGACTCACTGACGAAATGCAGAGGATACTGCAACTATCCACTCCCTATGGCATAGGAGACTGGTATTTCTACCAGCATCACACAGTGATTAGAATATATGGATGTGAGTTGCGGCCTTTCAGGCTGCCCAGGTTTGTGCCCATGAGGCTCTTTGCCCTGGAATACTTCAGACAATTCGGCAATGCCGATCAAATCCACTTTGCAGGGAGAGGAAAGAAGGCACAACTCAAAGTCAAAAACCAGTTGGGGCATTTTGTTATGAACAAAAGAGAGGGGTGGATAGAGGCAGAGAGAATGTTGGAAAGCCTTGGCCTAACACCAAGCTTCCTTTGGAAACCATATGACCCCAATGGCTTTATATCCCGGAGGAGACAAAAATACAAACTCTCCAACTATGAGCATGATAGCATGCTCCTCATATCAAGACATGCCAACCTGCCAAAATGGAAGAAAAACACCTTGATAGAGCCTGTGTCTCAAGAAGAGCTAGTTGAGAGGGCTAGGAGACATTTGTTGAAAATGGCTGACTTGGATTGTCCTTCTCAGGTGCCAGCTCTAACAAGCTCTCACATAACAGCACCAGCCTCCTCATCTGCAACATTTCAAGAGGCAGCACAGACCTCAGCTCAAGGACAAAGCAAGGGAAAGGACATAGAAATGCAGGAAACCGAGGGCCAACAGGAAAAAGAGGGCCAACAGGGCCAACAGGGCCATCAGCAGCAACAAACTGATCAACAGGATCAGGAGACACAAAGAGGAGAAGGCCAGGCAGCCACCCAAGAAAAAACAACCAGCATGGCGCCTCCTAGACAGGATTCTAGGGTGGACTCTTCTGTCCTCCAAACCCCTCAGAGGGAGGACACCAACAGGAAAAGGGAGAGGGACACCCCTCTCACAGAAGGTCCAGATAAAAGGCAGAGGCTCAATCCATTCTCAGAAGAAGAAATGCAAAGCCTTGAGACCTCTGCCAGCTCATTACATCAGGAGCAGGATAAGGCAGCACTTGGGGAGGTCAGCTCCTTGGGACAAGACAAGAATACAGCTGCAGGCATAAAGGAGCAGTTCAAGGATGCCAAGAGGAGGAGTGAGCCACTCAAAATTAAGCTCTACAATCATTTATTGAATATGGCTCCTCCAAACCAACAAAGGCTAATGGCTGCCTTTGATGTGCCAGAAGGCAAAATGACTATGAGCCATTTTGCCCCTACAGTGCAGCAACCTCAAACAGCTGCAGATTACATAAGGACTAATCTTGAAGTCCTTTCAAAAGACATCCACCCCATGGACCAAATAGAATTCCACAAGCAGACGGGTGAGATGGTCTATGCCACTTTGGCAGATAAGACCTTGATCAATTATAGACTGCAAAACAGTTTGAATAACACTGCAGCTCAGCTTGAGTTGGAGAGGGCATCCTCTCAAGCCAAGGACAACAGGATCAAGGCATTGGAAGAAATCATCATAGAGTTTGGGCATGACCCCAATGATGTCAAGGCAGTACAGCAGGTCCTTAAACTAAGGGATGCAGACATGGCTGCAATCAAAAAGAAAATGAAGATCCCCCCAACACTACATCCACAAACTGATGAAGTTGCCCAGCAGAGGCAAGAAAAGGATACTGTAGCATTACTAATGACTCTATATAAAGAGCTACAGGACACACAGCAGAAGCTGCAGGACACAGAGACAACACTAGAAGCAGCACTACAAAGGAGAGAAGCAGGGAAATCTTCCAAACCGCCCACAGAAACGATAGACCTTGAGGAAACCCCTCAAGAAACCATCCCTCCAAAGCAACAGGCACCCGAAACAGCTCCAGCCACTACAGAGCCAGCCACTACAGCACCACCAACAGAAAAGACTGAGAGCTTAGACATGCTGAAACTAAGGCAGGAGATTCAGGTACTGGAGTTTCAGATGACAGAGCTCAATCAAGCCAAGGACAACTTAGCCAAGATAGAAGAGAAATATGATAAGTCTAAGAAAAATGTAGCTGAGAGGGAGAGAGAAGTAAAAGCTCTAAGAAAAACAATTGCAGAGCTAGAAAAGCAGCTCAATTTTGAGAAAGTGACAGCAGAGCTCAAGCAAGTGATTTGGACTGCCATTGGACAATCAATAACTAACCAGTGGGAGTACATTGATGCTATCTATGAACAGGTGGGACTCCTTGGCAGGGCAAGGAAAGAATTACAAAGAGCAAGAAACTCCCTAGGCAATATGGCAGACCTTGCCCCCAAGATGATTGAGGTCCTAAATTACAGAACAAGTTCCCAGTTGGTGAAAATGGGAATTGGAAATAGAACCGAAACTATATCTGTGATTAAAAAAGTCACAATAATGAAGAACCTACTCCAGACCCTAGACAGGAAAATCCAGGATTTACAGGCAGACATAAATAAGTTTCAGAATAGGTTCGCAGCCCTGCAGGACAGAGGGCTTCCCAACTTGCTAGAATCAGGGAAGCTACTCTCTCATGACAAGTACATCAAAAGGGTAAGCAGTTTTGCAACAATTCAGATTGCTGAGGCTCCAGGGACATCTTCATCAGGCCCAATAACAGGACAAGCTCTTTTTGAGAAATTAGACAACTTGTTTTTTATTAAGAATGAAATAACACATCTATTTGATGAGCCTCCTCATTTCTATAAGTATACAGAGGCTGATGAGACCTTAGGGTCAATTTTGAGGCATCAGCTTCCTCCTCCAGATACATGGCAGGACTTAATAAAGCTACTTTTGAATCAAAGCTGAAGAATTAAATCTTTTTTCAGCAATACAGTCTATGTTGCATCTACAGGTGGACAAAGCCATGACAACAAGCATGAAGACACTGAGCCAACTCAGCACAGGTACTCGGCATCAACAGCAGCATTAGCAGGCACAGGTGGCAGGGCCAAGAAGATACAAAAATCAAAGTGACAGAGCACTTCATTCTATATTTATGATAAAGCCGCGCAGCCGACTCCGCAGTGCCCAAAGGTCAAAAATCTGTCCTGACAGCAGTTAAAGGCTTTTAAGAGTCATTTACATTTGCAATTACTTCTCATCTACTCTCTTTGTACGAGTGTAAGAGATATTTTCCTCTCAGATGACTCCATACCTGAGATATTTTTGTATGTAACCTCTATATATTCCCCCTCGCGTTTGTTTAGAGGGCTTGGACTCCGGATGTAAGTAATCTCTTGATATCTTCTCTGTTATTCTGATATTGTAAATTCTCAGACAGTTAATACAAAAGACAGTGTGATTTCTTCAAAGATGTTTGTCTCTTGATCTCCTAATGGTGTGGGGCTCAAAGTTGCAGGATTCCTGTGTATTTCATGGCTCAATAAGTTTTCCTCATGGCTCTTTATTTCACCTGTGATCATTGTTATTTCATATGTTTTCCATGTTTTTCTATACACTTAAAAATCTAGGTAGCAAGGAGAAAGAATAGTCTCAAGATTTGGTCATTGACCACCCTGAGCTCAATCTAAGCTATCTTATATGTTTTCTTCTGAAAAAGTATTTAAAGAGTAATTCTTCACTGCTACCTTTAATACTACATCATCACAGTGATTTGTTGTTTTAGGAATTCAAGTAATTGCTCCTAGATAACAAACATCTTTTACAATATTCAGCTTAAGTAAAGAAATATTAATTGCTCTTTGCTGGTTGTTTTCACCTCACTCTCACTATTTACATTTTGTTTCATGGAATACACACAGGCCCTGCAGCTACACCTCATCACAACCAAGACCTCAAGGGAAAACTGTCCAAGACCCCATTTCCCAATGGATTAATTTCACCTGCAGATACACTTTAAGGAAATCAGAAGCATCCTCCCAACCAAACACAGAAAAAACCAAAAATTTCACAGAAAAAACCAAAAATTTCATCTCATAACTAGCCTAAAACCCTTGTCAAGAACAGTGACAAACCTTATAGAGAGAGCCCTCTCTGACTGCAGCTAGGCTAGAAGCTGTAGCCCAAATATTGGTTAGTGGTTACCCCGGCCGTATTCTCTTAGGAGTCAAAGAGAACAACCTGGGTGTTAACAACTGGCTCGATCGAATTATAGGAAGATTCATTACCGAGTTCGCGGTAGACACTTCAGTTAGATACAGTGAGACAGAGAGATGCTTCCTCAAAGGACCTCGAGGTAAGTACATAAAGTCTCTGAATACTTGGATTACATTGCTATTGTGTGAAAAGAGGGCTATGTAATTACTTTTATGTTCGGAGCTATGTGAAGCGGAAAAGCCTACAGAAACGAAGGAAGTAAAGCACTAGAGAATAACCCTTTGAATTCACCTCTGGAAGGGGATGAGGAAGAGCTCGTGAATGTCTCTCCACGAATTGTGATCCATTTGATGAGGTAGAGGATTTTGCGCATACCACCCCCACCCACACCGTCACTAGCTTCACCGCCTTCACCTCCATCTTCACCCGTACCACCTTCGCCACCACTACGAGTCAATATGGAAAGAACGATAAAGTTGCATGTATTCAAGCGAGTGGGAAATGAGGATCCTGACCAATGTTTGTTCGTCATATGAGCCGTATGGAAAGAGTAGGAAGTTATAGATGATAATATAAAGAAAGTGACACTGGTTAGTGCTCTTCAGGATCGCACACTGACTTGGTATATTAAGCACTCCAATGATAATCCAAATGCAGGAATTGCAGATATCCAAGTGACGCTAAACAAAGAATTTAGTAGGCTAAAGTTTGAAGCACCGTCGATCATTGGGTTCAAAGAAATCACAATGCTACCAAGTGAAACTCCTTGGGAGTTGGATCAGAGGTTGAAGTGTATGATTCGTGAAGCTAATATGAATCTAATGGATGGACAACATCATGAATGGTTTGTAGCATAACTAACGCCACATTTAAGGAGTGTGCTATCGCAGGAAAGGTTAACGACTCAGGTAGAGGCCTTGGACATCACAATGAGGCTGCATGAGACCCCGATGTGGGATCCTAAGTTGAGAGTTCAACAGATCCACGCATAGTTGAAAAACTTATGCCTTGAGATGTGGTGAGCACCATTATTGCAGCAATAATGCTACAACTCCTAGGCTGCTTACTTTACTCTTATCAACCCGGTAGTTCGTAACAAACTTGGAAGTGTCGGTGTTGTATGCAAAAGTACTAGTTCTCATTGTAGGTTATCACTTGGTCAGCCAGCGCAAGCTCACTAGGATCTCAAGCCAACTTCTATGGATTCTAGAAGAAGCTCTATATGTGATGAAAGGAAAGAAAGATTACTCTATAGATGCTATTCTAACTGCAGAAAGGAGAAAGACTAAAATGTAAAGCAAAACCTAGTAAACCCTAATTAACCAACTAATTCTACTTTTGCAGAAAGCACTATGAAAACCATGAAAGGAATGCCATTACCAACTCAAGGAAGTAAACAACATCTAACTATGCTATTTTTGGAAGTAAATAAGCAAAGAACATATTTTTGGATTTTTATGTACTTTTATGTGAATTTGACATGCATGTAATTTATTGTGTGTGAGTGTGGCAGTGAATAGGTGGCGTTGAAGGGTAGTTTTGGGACTTGAGAGGATGTAGGATGGTGTGGATGGATCCTAGGAGGTCTCAGGTGGCCTTCTGGAGGATTTTCCCACACTCAGCCTTCAAGAGAAATCATATAGGAAAATCTATAGGAGGACATAGGAAATCTACATGAGGAAAACAAGGAATCTACAGGAGGCCTACAGGAGGAGGCCGAGAGCAGTTTTCATTGTTTTGAGGGTGTGAGAGTGGGTGGAAAAGGTGGATGAAGGTTGGAAGGAGGTTTTGGGCTGCCTAAGGTCTACCATGAATCACCAAGATAGAGAAAGATGATTGGGTTTTCTCAAGGAGAGACGAAGAAGTTCTATGGAAAAATGCAGGAAGCTAGGGTAGAATTCAGGTGAGATTTGGGAGACCTATACGGCATGGATAAAATGGAGGGTATGATTTCTGATAAGCTTGCCTACTACTAGAAGGGATATACTACATAAAAACTAACAGTCAACCAAGGAAATCAAGCAATAAGTGAAATGAATGCATTTAGGAAAAACAGAGCTTTGCGCAAAAATGGTCTAAATTATGATCTATGAAAGGAAATGCTGAGAACTGTTGTAGGAAATGAAAGAATGGAAGAATAATATTTCAAATCAAGAAGTAAGCATGATGAAGAAGATCTAAAGCAAAGAAAAACTTGACTATTAACCTACTAAGAAGCTGCAAACACTAGAAGTCCTATGAAGGAGGAAAATCTGTGTTTTTGGGGTAGCAAGAGGGTCTTTGCCTCAAATCATGGTCCCAGAGGGAGGAAGAGAGGCCAAGGAACTGTTGCTAGCCTTTTGAGCCTTTGCTAATCACTATTTAACCTTCTATAGAAAGCAAAAATGGAGGAAAACTACTGAATCATCAAAAGCAACCTATTCTTAACCATAAAAGAAATACTTCGAACAACAACTAATATACAAGTTGAAACAAAGCATACAAATACAAGTAAAGAGCAGCTTGGCTACTTGGATTGGGCCCTAACCCAAGAGCTTCAGCCCTCTGAGGTAACTCGGTGCTAGCTCAAAAAGGATTCCATCTTCATTATCAAAACAATAGCAAGATTACATGAAACTGTAAAAAATAATAAGCTTGAAGTTTGAGCAGAGTTTACATAAGAAAAAATCCAACAAAATCCTACCCTAGTGAGGCCCTAGGCCCCTCTACTTATAAAAATGAAGCTACCAACAACTTCCTTAAAATCATGGAGGCTTGGCTGCCGAAACTTGAGATAATCATCAGTCATCCTCCACTTTCTCGGCTGCCGTCTAGTGCATGATTCAGTTGCTTGTACTCCGAGATGAACGAAGTGGAATTTGAAGTGAGGAGTAATAAATGAGGGGGATTCCCTGCTATAAGTCCTCTCCTTTGTCCACTTCAAGTTATTGCTACCATTTATACACTGAATCCTTGACTTTGACCTCGAAACTCATTAATAATCTACATTAAATACATGTTAGACCACATGGCACAATAATTAACTCAACTCACTCTATAAGCATAAATATAATTAGAAAATCATACAATAAGCTAAGAGAATGGTTGATTTGACTAGGTTAGGAGGTAAAATGAGCCCTTATAATTACCCATTTATGAGGCTCATCAAGATACAGAGCTTAAAAGAAGACATAACAACTCGACCAGAAGTGCGCGAAGAGGTGTGGTGCATAAAATGAAAGGGTCAGGGTCACAATAAGGACCACTACCCAGTGTTTGTGAATTACCTCATGGGAAGAGGACCACTTCCATTAAGGCCAGAAACACAAGTAGGACCTAGTGCGGTGCCTGCTTTGTGGTGTGCAATTTGTCAAATAGGGGGAAAGCATGCTACAAACAATTTCCATTTGTTACAGAAGTACGTGCAGAATACGCAACAATTGATTTTTAACTTTTGTAGGTCGGTGGGACACAATGAGGAGTTATGAGTTGATGATGGATAGAACTCCCACCTAAAGAGTTCAGGCCAAAACATGGCCCTTAGACCAGAATACAGGAGTGGCGAAAACAAGATTTTAGGGGCCTCGACGAGGCCGAGGTGGAGGAGGACCTAGAAGAGGTCACAGACAACTGATATGCTACAATTGTGGAGGGTTGGGACATTATGCTCACGATTGTATGAACCTAATGTGTCCATCATGTCTTTATTGTACTTTTTTTTATCATGAGACAGATGATTGTCCTACGCTGATAGATAGGATACATGATAAAGGAGCGCTACCACCTCCCTCGACTCAGAACCTATAGATGATGAGGTCTGAGCCATGTGAGGAAGATTCAAATGTGAACATTGTGCTCCGAACTGGAATCACAATGGGAGATGACAAAGGAAAGCAACCTGAAGATAGTACTTGGGTTCACAAAGCTCCAGTGAAAGAAGCAGAGTTTGATTTTGAGTGTGCTAAGGAAACCTTGATGGAAGCTAAGAAGATCTTTGCTGATGCCTCCACTTCAGGAAGCAAAGATAGACTGCAACTAGAGATGGACCCTTTTATGCTCACGATGTTCCTGGAAACATGCATGAAGTTATTACGTGACATTAAAGATGTAAAAGGATTATAGGAACCCATTAACAAGTGCGTTGGGACCGCACCAGTAGTACGCGTGTAGTCTGTAATATTGGAAAGCATAAGGCAAGGATGGGAAGAGGAATGAGGTTAACCGCGTAGATTAGAGAATATGAAATGGACAATGTAATTTTGGATTTACGGTTAGATGTGAATGTTGTACTGAAGAAGACATGGGAGCGAATGGGAAGACCTACTCTATAATGGTCTCCTATTCAGCTGCAAATGGCGAACCAGCAGAAGATAATACCTATGGGGAGATTGCTGGGAATTACTATGGATATTCAGGGAGAAAGCGTGTTAGCAGACCTTGAAGTAATATATATTGTTGATGACAACAATCCCTACCCCATGCTCTTAGGGATTGATTGGGCCACTGAGATGAATGGGGTGATTAATATGAAGAAGTGCAAGATGATTTTTGAGAAGAAGTCTCAGCATGTAGTTATAGCTCTAGACCTTGCTAAAGGATCACACTATATAGAGCCGTTGCATGACTATGAAAGTGAAAATGATTTGGACTACATTTACAAAATAACCACATGAGAGAAATATTGGGTAAATCCCACCTCGGATGGATGGATCTCATGGGAGTGTGAAAGCTCCTGTATGTCGACTTCTGATGAGGAGATAGAGCGATGGCAGAACCGGTTACATGAGGTAACCATGCTGAACTATAATATGATGACAAGATTTCTATGCTGCGTATCAACGGAAGTGAGGAATTTGTCTACTTATGAAGGGCTACGTGAGGTAGATACTTTCCTAGATAAGTTTGAAAGGGAGGTGCCAGAAAAACAATGTTTCTAGGCCTTGAATTGGGTACTGTGCACTACGCCCGCGAGGTGGTGGGGTATGCACGAAAGGAGCTTTGACGACTGGGGCGAGTGTAGGAGGATGATGCACACATGGTTTGGGAAGCCTAGAGTACGATTGAACTAAAAATACAATGGGTAGGATGATCTGCACACGCATCTGGCCAAGTGGATGTAGGCATATGGAAAAAAACCTACATGGATGCACATGAACTCCAAATTGAGAGGTATGGTCAATAAGTGTGTGTTTGGGGGGTAGATGTGCAATTGGCTCTTAAGGTTGGATAGACAGTATGTAGGAGGAATAATCACACAGAATATTATTCATGTAGAAGCAATTGACAATGAATGCAATTCGTTGAATATGGTATGCAACGCGCAGTGAAGTGATTGGGATCTAGGTGTGTTGGGAAAAACACCTTTTCGGCTGATTGATGGAGAAGAAGTCATAATGCCTATGGACTCTATCATGTCTAGTTCGCGCATAGTGGTGTTGACAGGGGTAACGGACCATAGAGCCCTGGAAGAAAGTCTTGTGCAGTTGGAAGAGCTCGAAGAAGAACGGTTGGGACTCGATGAAGAGATCCAACAAGGTGATCTTAGGCTCCAAGAACTCATGAATTGAAGAGTTCAGTTGAGGGAGAAAAGTGCCATGGCGGAAGTAGAAGTCAAGAAGCTTGAGGAAGGAATATAGAAGGACTTCCTTGATAAAAAGACCATGGTGATAAAGCAGGAGGAGCTCAATTACATTGAAGAACTTAGGGACTAACACTGAGAGTTTATCAGTTTGATTCATTGGATGGGACCATATGTTATTAAGGAAATCACAGATGGCAGTGCGGTGCAGTTGGTGAAGTTAAATGGCAAACTCTTTCCAAGAAAAGTAAACGATAGTCGGTTGAAGCCGTATATAGATGGTTCAGCCACCTAACTAGCCGTAGGAAGTATAGTCTTAGCACTCCAGGTAGCTGAAAGGAGGCA
>APFE030665979.1:0-69267 GCA_000404065.3 Pinus taeda
CCAAGGTTTACCGATAAGTGATCCCCTGGCTCCTCAACAATAATCCGAGGTTTACCGTTTGTAATACGTGCGTGTCTGGCGTCGTTCCCCACGAGGGAGGATTGATCCCCTCACTGGTTCGGACACGAGCTCGTGCTTCTCCTTTAAGAGGAGCTTTCCCAGAGTATAAATGCAACAGCTGGATTTATCCTATCACAAGATAAGCTACCTGTTTGGTTTTGTAGTCTTGGAGAGTTAATTACTCACCTACTCCAAGACACTAGCCTGATCTATATTGGTGCTTCAGAGCCCTAGTAAAAGAAAAATTTCTAAGTTGATTTTACTTTAAGCGTTGATTTTAATGGCTGTTCGTTAAGACAAAAGGTAGTGGAGATGAAACTGATGGTGTATAGACTCGACCCCAATTCACTAAAAAGATGCACCTAGGATGATCTACACTACTTTTCTTTTTTCAATGAATTCCCTAATTAAGAGAGTTGGAGAATGCAAACTTTTGATAAAAACAACTTTCTTAATAGACAATCAAAGAAACAATCTCTTTATCTTTTCCAAGCGCACAAAACATGACCACTCATTACTTGCACGAAAAATTCCTTTCTCTTTCAAAAACGTCAAACGCTACTCTAAAGCAAACTTTGCAAAGGAGATCGTTGATATTTTCCTATTTAATAAAAGCATGTAAAACTAATCTAATCAAAGAAATTTCAAGATCTATGAAAATCTATGAAAAATCACTCAAAAACAAATCAAAGGAAATTTACCTAATGTTTCACTAACAAGTAAATCTAAGAAGCAAAAGCTTACTAGGATGATTCCGGGATGTTTTACTTGGCAACAATCAGTCCAAGGACTAGTTTATGCAGAATCACAAACTAATCAAAACAAAAACTCAATCTCTTTTTGTTCTTTTGAAAATGAAATTCACAACTTTAAATGAACAAGCTATATTGAAATTTTGCAAAAGAGGCAACACAAAGGTAGGTCGCTCACGAGGGTAGACTTTACGACTGGTCCGACTCCTAAGAAGACTGACAAAACCAGAGATATCTAAGGCTTCGCAACTTCTAAACCCAAAGTCACTACAGGACCAATATAAAATAACCCTAATGCTAAAACTTCAACGAATTTCACTAAAACTTTTGACACTAATGGAACAAGTGCAGGTGAAGATTTTTGACAGTCAACCAGTGGATCTGGGCAGTAAAGTCTAGGAAAAACAAAATCTAAAGGGAAAAAATGGATAAAAATGGAATTTTCTCAATTTTAACAGGGTACACAGGCAGCCTGTTTAACGAGGTGTGCCTACGCTCTGTGTACAAAGATACAGTGCATACAAGTACGCAGTCTGTCTAACACAGAGGGTGTGTACTGCTGTAAAATGAAGAAAAACTAAAATTAAACTAGACTCTAAGATAATCCACCCAAAAACACAGTCAAGCAATCAAAAAAAAAAAGAAACAAGACTCTTTTCAGATCAAAGTAATACTCAAAAGAAAAATCAAGCACATCAATGGAGTCCCCAGTGGAGTCGCCAATTTGTCATGCGGAAAGAGTTTTTTTTGCGGACAAAACTAACCTCCCTAGGAGTCTAAGACTCTCTAGTGACAAACAGAACAAGTAAGAGCAATCTTTCTCTAAATATACATTATCCTATGATAAACCAAGTGTTTTTCGATCTTACCTTAGGTCAAACGCTTGTTGTAGCAGCCTAGCTTCGTTGATCCAGATGAGCTCCTCCTTCACATTGAAACCTGCATTCACTAACAATCAAACGATTACATAGCACCTGAATATCTCATAAAATAAAACATATTCAACATACAGACCAAGGAGTATATGAAACAAATCATTAATAACAAATTGTTGAGAAGAATGGACTTATTTGTATTAATAGGAAACAAAAGAAACCATTACAACCTGAGCCTTGGTGTTGTGCAAGTTCCTCCCAGGGTCCCAGCAAGAGTTTTCCTCTACTTTGACAAGCTCATCCACTTCCAAATGAAACAAGAAAGGATGGTAATCTCTCCTCACAAGCTTCTACAAGGAAGTCCTAATTCCAGCAGCATCTACCCTTTGGAATGTTCAGCTTTCAACCTGCCCTCCTTTGGCCCAATGCCTGTATCTATAGTGTTATAGAGGAAGTTATTCAGGTCCAACATCAATGGGATACTCCCTCTTTTGGATGGGGTAGCTCGTCTCTTGATGGGATAAGTTCCTCTATCATAGGGATGCATGAACCATCTGGAGGCGCTCAATACATGACCAACAATCTTCCAGAATTCTCTAGAAGTGACCACAAGTAACTCTTTTAAGATAAAACTCGTTCCTTTTGACCTTTACAGGAGTACGCACCCATCCCTTGACTTACAGAGCGTACAAGTACGCAGGTACAATGAGCTTGGGATGCATGCACACAGGCAAGGTAGAGAGAACCTACGTACCCAGAGATAAACATGATTTTTATTGACTTTCTCTCTTTCTTGAAGTTTGACATGGAGAGCAGAGGTATTAGGCTTGACAAGGAGGATAATATGATTATTGATGGAGCCATATTAACTGTAGATATTCATGGTGACAATTTTTAGTGTAACAGAGAGCATCATTACCTGGGCTCATATGCAACAATCCTTTAATTACAAGTATCGGGACTATTATAGTTCCAAGGATACCAAAGAAGAAATCTTCATAATGACCTTAGGAAATGATGAATCCTTGGAAGATTATGAGGAAAGGTTCCAACTTAGTTACAAAAGGACTAGATGCACCCTCGATATTGAATCACTCAAGTTATTCCTTCTTAGAGGGATCAATGAATATATCCTAGAAACCCTAAACATGTTGTCTTGAGGGGACATCTACCAGTTATCTTATGATGATATCAATACAATCTTCAAAAACATTCTAGGGCAGCCAAAAATAAGGGTAGGGCTAGTGAAGTGTTGGCTAGATCATCCTCCTCCAACACATCCATCAAAAGTGAAATTGGAAACATATTGGAGGACTTCAAGAGTGAAATGTTGCATACCCCTGCTCTATAAATGGGCACCATGTAGATCAAGAAGAAGTAGGAGGAAGAAGAAAGGGCCTTAGCTTTATTTTTCTCTAGACGCACCAGGAGGCACCCTAGAAATGAATTTCCATTGATTATTATAGAGGTTTTATCAGTCTGTGAGGAAAACCAATCCACACACGAGTTCCCTTCTCTGCCTGGATTGAAAGCTGTGTATCAAGGAACTAAATATGTGAATGAACAATTCCTCTATATCAACCAAAGGAGGCCTCAAGGAACTTGACTATACTAGCAGGACATGTAAGGAGTGCCTTATTCATATTACAACCCCAATTAGAATGTATCCATTCCCCCTTGGTGTCCTCCTGCTCATCCTTCATGGTCTACACCTTCTCCCTGTTATTATGTGCCTCAATACCATTCCGAACCTACCAATCAATCATTTCAGCCATATGCTCCCCCACAACTTTAGTGAAATACACCAACACAGGGGTGGATGCTCCCATTCAACCAATCTCCAACCTAACCACCTCCACCACCATCTCAACCACAACTCCTTCACCCTACTCCACCGAAGCAACCTCAGATACTTTCTCAACAAAATATGAACTCGAATAACAAGTGAGAATAATAGGTTTATAGTGGACAGACATCCTACCTTGCCTATGCTATGGAAATTCAAGAAATCAACCACAGGTCTGGAAGAGTGCTTCCAAATAACCAACCTGCATCTCCACCTGAGTAGCTTAAAGAGGAAAAGAAAGAGAATGTTCCTCAAGCCAATCCACCTCCTTTTTGCTAGAGATTAATCCATCCTATCCCGCACACCTGAGAAGAGACTAGACTTCTAGGTGAATTGAAAAACTTGCCTTTTAAAATCCTACTCCTCCAAGCTATCAAGGATGTCCCCATCTGCAGGCACGGGAATCCTATTCCTTTTTGACTGGCAACTGGAGGTGGCAGTCGGAGCAAGCTTTTTACTGCGTAGGCATTGCAAGAAGGGTAAATCTACGGGTTTTCTTACCTTTTTTCGTTTCTTGGGCTATCGGGCGAAGGTAATACCCTGTCTTTGTCTGTAGCTGTCGGTTATTCAGCGATCGCAACATTAAACTATGGTTAGCCCAAGCGAGCTGGTGGACTTAGACCCAGAGGTGGAGGATATACTCTGTATGTGGGGTAAGGAACCCACTGATCAAAACGTTGAGCATTTCTTTGGTGCTTATAAGCACTCAAAGCAGTCGGGGTTTTCTCTGGAGTCAAATCCCTCGTTCTTAGTTCAAGACAGCGACATAGTAAGGGGAAGTATTAAACATCGCAAGTAGGACCTTTGTAATTTCCAAGAAAACAGGGCAGTCGAAGAGGAAGGGCCATCATCTGGAGGGTCTCTTTCTGTGTATAAGGAAATCCAAAGACCTGGCCAGCTCTTTCCTCTAAAGGGTTTTGACAACACAGGGTCTTTGGGGCCACCTGCGGGTCCTGGATCTGGAAGGGTTTCCGGTGGGGTTTCTCCTCTATCAAGGTCTTCAGTGCCAAGGGCCGATTCGATCCCGATTTTAAGTGATGGCTATGGGGGAAATCTGTGCGGTACCGCCGGTGGACCAAGGGGGTATAATGATCAGATCCAAAACCTCTCTCCCCCTACGGATACAACTTATAATATCTCAGCCCCGAAACAGCCTCAGCAGGAGGGAGACCCACAAGCGAACCTAGTTCAAGAAGACCAAGCTTGGAAAGGAATAGCCGGAGAAACAAGAGCACCATTTGAAGATACAAGGAGAAAGGGCGGTAAGTGAAAAACTCAAGGACAGATTGGTTCTCAGGAGTCGGTAGGGAACCTCGTGCTAGGTATGGATATCTCCATTAACGAATCTTTGGAAGTAGCAGAGAATACCCTTGTTGGAAGGGCAAGGAGGAAAAAATTCTCTTCTGAATTTATTCAAGCATGGGGCGATCAAGTCTTCATTGCGGAAAGACCTATTAAGTTCGAGGCCCAAGTTCTGGCCAAAGGCTGGTTTATACTTCGTTTTGGAGAAAAAAGAGATGCAGAATGGGTACTGGAGCGCAATTGGAGCATAGGACACATCCCGGTACTGCTGAAACATTGGAGTCCCCTCTTCGACACTATAAAAGAAAGAACATACGAGTTTCCTGTGTGGGTAAGGGCTCCGGGTCTCCCGTTTTTCTTATGGACCGAGTCGGTATTTAAGGCAATTGGTAACAGATTGGGTACCTACTTGGAGGCCGATATGTCCTTCCTGAAAACGAAGAACCGGGCAATGGCACGTATCCTAGTGAGTCTCAATCCTAGTAGAGGGCTTCCTCAAAAGATAAATCTGGAGTATAAAGAGTACCTCTTTGAGCAGCTCCTTGATTATGAACACCTGCCCTTTCGGTGTCATATCTACCACGAGTATGGGCACCTTGCCAAGGAATGCCCTCTGTCCAGAAGGAGGAGAAGATCCCGCAGAAACCCTGTGATTAGAGATTTTTTCTTCAATGGGGCTCCTCATCCCCAGGACAGAGCTGGACATGAGGTTCGGGGTGCGGAAGAAATGGAGACTGAAGGAACAGTAAAGGAGCCAGCAATGGAAGAGGAACCTCTCAACGAGCAGAATCAGATAACTAAGGAGCCAGCAGTGGAAGAGGAACCTCTCATCGAGCAGAATCAGATAACTGCCTCTCCGAGCTCGGCTCCAATGGAGGAGGCCACAAAGGAAGCAGTGGAAGATCTTCATCCCATCAGCGATCAGGAAAATGACTTGCGCTCAGGCTCCCCTCCTATTTCTCTTCAAGATCCTGAGCACGTTTTAAACAATATGCATATACCTCCTTCTGTTATTTCCCATTATATTTCAGGGCAAAATAACATTGACGTAAATCCAAATAACAAGCATGACATTGATACTAGCTCGGATGCATTTCCATCCCTCGATTTGAACAGTGAAGAGTATTGGCCCCCTCTGGTTTCCCCTCCTTCTCATAACCCATGCCCTTACAACCTTAGGTCGATGGGGGGAAAATCTGTATCGTCTGCTGTTGTTGGCGGTTTGGGTAAAACTCTTAGCTGTAGCACTGCAAAAAATAAAAGAGGCAGGAAATCAGACCTTTCAAAGGCGAAGTTGAAAGCAAAGCTGGATGTGGCAGATGGAAAACAACACTCAATTCCCGGGGTTCTTAGAGTGGTGCAAACCCCTAAACAGGTTATCAAATGATCTTGTCTTCCTGGAATTGTAGAGGTTTAGCCAATAAACCTAAAAAATTGGCCCTGCATGATTGGATTCAAAACTCAAAAGCAGACATTGTGTCACTCCAAGAAACTCTAGGGAAGGGCGCTGAGGTGGAAGCTATGCTTAGGACTCTGTTACCGGAATGGATTTTTTCTGCCATTGACTCATCCGGCCACTCAGGGGGACTAGCAATTGGATGCAAAGAAGGAAGAATAAAAATAATAAATCAGTGGGGTCTAAAGCAGGTTATGGGTATGGAGGTCTTTACTCCTGTTTTCCCTCGCTCTTTCACCATTATAAACATCTATGGTCCTTGCCAAGGAAGAGAATCCTTTTGGGTGGATTTGATGGCAAAGTCTTTTATGCAGGCCTCTATGCTGATTGTGGGTGGTGATCTGAATTTTTCTATGGGTAGAGCTGAGGCTTGGGGTCCCTCAGCTAGAGAGGATCCATTGTCAGATTTCTTTCACAATCTTCTTGAAGATTATCACCTCACAGATCCTCTTCCATTAAAGCTAAAACCGACCTGGAGGAACAGAAGAGTAGGGGAGGATAGGATAGCAAAGAGACTAGACCGTTTTCTCCTATCTGAGGCCCTCATTTCTAATGCTCCTATGTTCAGACAGTGGGTGGAGGAAATTGGTAACTCTGATCACTTTCCGATCTTTCTGGATATTGCCTTCCCTCCACAAAAGCCCCCGGCTCCTTTTAAATTCAACCCCTCATGGCTTCAGGACCCTTCCTTTAGCGCCCTTTTCAAAGATACATGGTTACATCCGGGGTCAAATGCAAGAGAGGATAAAGGCTTTCTATTCATGGAGAACCTCAAGAGATTAAAAAAAGCAACCATTATTTGGGCAAAAGATAGGAGGACGAGACAAAATGAAGACCTTCACAAAATTAGGGAGGAACTGAAGATACTGGAAAGTCCTGAGGAGGATGGCTATCATTCTCAAGCTTCAAAAGACAAAATCCTCCATTTGGAAAAGAGCCAAAACAAAATTCTTTTAGACAAGGAAGAAGAATGGAGGATCAAGAGCCGAGCCATATGGCTGAAATCTGGGGATGAGAATACCAGGTTTTTTCACAACTATGCAAAAGGAAGAAAATCAGTAAATACCATTTCGAGTCTCAAGGATGAAGAAGGAAGGGAGGTCAGCTCCTTCTCGGATCTTTCCAGTTTAGGGAAGAGGCATTTTGAAAGAATCTTTTCTGATCCAGGGGAGGCCACTATAGCAGAAGTTCTTAGAACGACACAATGTTTTCCGAGGTTTGTGGAGGAGGAAGAAGCTGAGGACCTCTCTAGACCTGTCACTAAGGAGGAGATTGAAGCAGCAATGAAAATAATGGAAAAAGACAAGAGTCCTGGCCCGGATGGCTGGACAATTGAACTTTTTCTCTACTTTTTTGACTTGTTGGGCACTGAAATCACTGATGTTATAGAAGAATCTAGATTAAAGGGAGAGGTTTACAGGCCCTTCAACTCCACTTTTATCGCACTCATTCCAAAAAAAGATGATCCGGGGTCCTTTGAAGATTTCAGACCGATCTCTTTGTGCAACTGTATTTATAAAATCACAGCAAAAGTGATCGCTATTCGAATCTTTCCTATCTTGTCTAGGAACATTTCAATGGAACAGTTCGGGTTTCTAGATGGCAGGCAAATCCATGAAGCAATTGGGGTAGCGCAGGAGGTTATCCACAGTGTCAGACAAAAGAAAAAGAAGGGAGCGGTCTTAAAAATAGATTTATCAAAAGCCTTTGATCGGGTCAATTGGCTTTACCTGAGAATGCTGTTGACACATTTGGGGTTCAATTACACTTTCACCAGCTGGATCATGGGCTGTATCTCAAGTGTCAGTTTTGCAGTGCTGATCAATGGTTCTGCTTCCTCCTTTTTCAACAGCCAAAGAGGTCTCAGGCAAGGATGCCCCTTATCGCCGCTTTTATTCCTGTTAGTGGCAGAAGGATTGAGCAGATTGATTCATAAGGCAAGAAGACAAGAAAAGGTAAAAGGTATTGAGGTAGCAATCAACCTCTTTATCTCTCATTTGCTTTTTGTCGATGATATTCTGATTTTTACAAATGGTACATCTATCGCAATTAAGGAATATAAAAACATTTTTGACCTCTTTATGCAAGCCACCGGAATGCAGATAAACACCAGAAAGTCTCAAATATGTACAGCTGAACTTGACAGAAGGGAAAAAGTAAGAATTTCCAATCTTTTTGCTTTTCCTCTTCAGCCCCTGGACACTCCCCTAAAATATTTGGGGTTTTGGTTAAAGCCAGTAGCCTACAAGAAAGAGGATTGGAATTGGCTTATAGCAAAGATTGAAGCTAGAATAAACCACTGGAGCTTCAGGTGGCTTTCCAAAGCAGGCAGATTGACTCTTCTCAAATCTGTCTTGTTAGCCATCCTAGTTTATTGGGCTTCCCTTACCTGGGTCCCAAAAGGAGTGCTGGAAAAGATAAGGAAGATCTGTAGTAGTTTCTTATGGGCAGGTGCGGCAAAGGACTCCTCGGTTCTTCCATGGGTGGCCTGGGATAAGATTGCAAGACCTAAAGATTGGGGAGGGTGGGGAATCAAGAGGCTCCCCGAGTTCAGTTTATCTTTGGCGGCAAAGTCTGGGTGGAGGTTAATTTCGATGGAGAACCTATGGACAAAGGTGGTAAAAAGGAAGTACATAGATCCAACTCCTTTGGAAGATTGGATCAGAAGCCAGCAAAAGAATTAGAATAACAGTTCTATCATCTGGAAGGCTACCCTGGAGGCTTTCACTGTAATAGAACAAGGGCTTGCATGGAAAGTTGGAGATGGCAGACACATCAGAGTTGGAAGGGACCCGTGGGTGGGCTGTAGCGAAGCATATGCACTATCCCCGGGTCTCCTAAGACACCTTGACAACAAAGGAATAGTCACGCTTAACCAGGCGGAGAAAGTGGGCCTTTCTACTTTATGGGGACAGGCTTGGAAGAGTGATGAAGATCTTGGTCTAAATATCCGTTGGAAGAATGAATGGGCCTCTTACATTCAAGAACTCCATCGCTCACATGTAAGACTCAAAGATGACCCTGACAAGCTGATCTGGGCATTGGGAAAAATAGGAGAATACTGTCCCAAAGAAGGTTACTCTTTCCTAATGAACCAGAAAGGATGGGATCACCCAGAATGGTGGTCTAAAAGCTTATGGAAATTAACTAGTCCGGCAAAAGCCCGTATTTTCCTTTGGTGTTTGCTGAAAGGTAAAATTCCAACTTGGGACAGACTGCAAGCTAGATACCTTTTTGGTCCAGGTAGATGCCCTTTATGTAAATCAGAAGAAGAATCTATTAGACACCTTTTTATTTCGTGCACTGTTTCTTTAAAGATTTGGGAGGAGCTTACAGGGTTGCTCAATATCAAGGCACATTGGGGACCGGAACCTCTGGAAGTGGCTTGGAAAAACTGGTGGCAAAAGCATCCGGATGGAGTTCTGAGAAACTTGCCTCCCATTTTCTTCTGGGGAGTATGGCTAGCAAGAAACAATAGCATCTTTCAGGATAAATCCACCCCAACATCAGTTGTTGCTTCAAATTGTGCAGCAATATATACCACTATTCCTGTGCCTGAGGTAAAAACCATCCCTAGACGAGACAAGGCTTTCACCATAAGGGAAGGCATCCCTTGGGCCTTTTATGATGGAGCCTCACAGAACAATAGGGCCGGCGCTGGCATGAGCATTCATCTATCTGCCGAACATCATCTAAAAGCTTCTGTTGGATTGGGCCACGGGACTAATAACTACGACAAGCTATCTGCTTTACACCTCCTACTATGTTGGCTTCTCCAGAGGAACATTTCTACTATTCAAATTTTCGGTGATTCTCAAAATGTCTCCAAATGGGTTAATGGCACTGCATCATGTCAAAATCAAATTTTAAAGCCTCTTTTAGATGAAATTTTGTTACTAAAGGTGTCCTTCAACAGTATTCAGCTATGTCATATCTTCAGGGAAAACAATGAAGAGGCCGACCAACTCTCTAAAGCTGGCCTTCAACAGGATTTGGGCGGATGGGCGATAAAGGAATCTCTACAGGGGCACCAAACCTTTTCACTGCAGCCACCATTCGCTCCGCCTATATGATTGGGGAGACAGCTCCTCCTTTTTATCTCTCTCAGGTTTTGCTATTTCTACAGGCTCCAAAGACGTTGTTTTTATTCTTTTTCTTTGTATGTAAAGATATATCACAGGCCGCATTAGAAAGTTTCCTCAAAACTCAGAAATTTTAAAACAACGATTTGTTCATACGCTCAGAATATGTTAGGCGGGGTTGTTTTCCTTCATAGAAGGTGGTCTTTTCTGTGGTTCTTAAAACAAAAAAACAGATATGATATTACTATACAGCAGGAAAAAGACATTGCTAGATAGAGTTGCTGCTGGACAGCGTTGCTGGTCAGAGCAGCTGCATATTTTTGTTTTTCTTTTCACAAGCACTAATTAGAATCAGCCAGTATTATGTGCTCAGCTCTAGGGGGGCAAACTTCTGCGGAAGTGTTTTAAACAGATTGTAAAACTTTTTATTTTGCTAATAAAAAGTTTTTGTTTTTTCCTCGGAAAAAAAATAATACCTCCTCAATCAAATAGATATTCCAAGGATTCAAGAATGCGATATAGAGATGTTGAATTTTACAATTTTCATCGAAAGGGTCATCATGCTCGAGACTATCCAAAAATGACGTTGAAAAGTGTAACTAGTTTCGGTCTTCATAATGACATGTGTAATTATGATTTTATGTAATTAATGAATATAAGAAAATAAAATTATTTTTATAATTCTTGTCTCATAGGTTTCATGAGAAAGTAGTTTTAGTTTATAGTTAAAGCTCCCATTGTGAGATATTAGGTTTGTTCATCAAGTCATAAAGTCTACTGAGTCAATGTCAAGTGTTGAAGACCCATTTGGGTATGTTACATATTGTAAAAGAGAATTTATTTATTTCATATACCCTCCAATACCTTGTCACAAACGCCACTTTAAAGTTGACCTAAGGTGGATTCTAAAAAAGGCATGAAGGCCTAGGCACCAGTTCAAGTCTACTTATTCTTGATGGATAAACCACTATAAATAGGAAGCCCGACCTTCATTCTAGAGAGAGAATTTCGATCAAGGATAAAAAGAAAAAAAGAAGTGTGAAGGAAGCTTATAGCCAAGCGAAGAATGTATCATATCGAATATTTTTAGCATTGTTTTTGGGCTATTATCTTCACACATGTGGTAGAAAACTAGTGTTTCTGTAGTAGTGTCAAATTAGTCCAAGAGGAGGTCACCAAAAGGGTCTCCAAACTAGCAACATTACTAGCCAAGGTAATCTAGTTAAGTCTCCAAGTATAGTGAAGAAGGTAAACACCTCCAAACTCATTGCAACTCCTCCCACATGCGAAATTGCAGAAGTACGAATTGTATGTCTATGGAAGAGAGAATGTAAATTTTAGGGTAGCCAAGAAGTGTAGATTTAGAAGGAAGGTCGAATTTTGTTGACTTATAAGAAGGTTCATGTGACTTGGTATTGGAGAGGTCAATAATTCAAGGGTCTTGGTATTGGTATTCATCAATTTAAGTCTCTATAAGAAGAAGAAGAATTCGTTTGGGTTTTCCTCTCAAGTTGGAGAGGTTTTGACCCTAGATGATCACCTATATTATGTGTCTCTTGTCTCTATATTGGTTATTCTTTGGTAGATGAAGACGAATACTATAATAATCTAACTAAAGAGAATATCCTAATCTAAATTAACAAAAATATTCTCAAGCAGTTAAAATTAGAAGAGAAACCTCATAATCCTAATGGCCTAGATTTATCAACATGGTATCAGAGCTAATGTAAAAAATCGAGGAAAGGGCATCTCATCAAGGGACAAATAAGCACTCAAGGATCCAATCTCTAAGGATAACAAATTGAAGTCAATATCTATAAAGAACTGTTAAAACCCTAGATCAAAGAAGAAGTCTACACCTGAAGAAGTCTTAGGATCTTCAAAAGACCACAAAGACCCTACTCAAGTTGAAGAGCCCTACAAGTCAAAGTTATTCATCCAAAAGAAGAAAGATTAAGCACATTGTCATCATCTTAAATAATTTTAAGGAATTCTCCCTTTCATTAAAGAAATGTCCTTACCATTAAAGAATACCATCCAAGAACCATTAAGACATCATCAGTAAGTCATTGATCATCATCAAAAGGATCTAAAGTGATCTACCTCTTTGCGGGGACAAGGATCATTCTTGAATAGAACTATCTTCATTAAGGACAAGTTTTCTATTAGCTATATCATCATCAAAATTCAAGGAGGCAGAAATTGGAAGAAGCATCTTCACAAGTAAGTATATTTATGTCTGAATCTGTCCAAATTTATTTTTGCAAGGAAAGCAAAAAATTGGTTGGGGCTTCAAACTATCTTGCATGGAAGAAGAGGACATATCTGAATCTCATTGAAAATGAGGTTATGGATCATGTCCAAGGATCTATCACCAAAACATCGAAATAATATGCTAAAGCAATTGAAAAGTTTATGAAAGGGGAAGTGAGGGCTGAAAATATTCTCATAGAATCCATCAAGGATCCCCTCATTCCATATGTATCTAAATTTGATACCTCAAAAGAAATATATGACAAATTGGTAGATTTGTTCTCTGTAAGAACTAGAGGAGAAGCTATCTCTCTAAGGAGATAACTCTACAAGATAAGGATATCAAAAGAAGAAGGAATAGCCTCATACTTTATGAGGATATCTAAAATAAGGGATCAACTTAAATATTAGGGAGAAATAATTTCTGATGAGGAGATGACCACCGTAGTATTAAATGCACCACCATAGGAGAGGGGTAACTTTACTTCAACCATTTAAGGGGAAAAATAAGCTACTCCATTCTAACATCTATGGTCTCTATATAAAATTGAAGAAACCAAACTAGAGGCAAAGACTGATGTGGGATCAAGTGAACAAATTCAAGCATATGATGTTATGGCAAAGAGAAATTGAAAGTTTGGGAAATTTGGTCCTCAAAAAAAGAAGAAGAACATGTCTAAGATTCAATGCTATGGATTTCAAGAATATGGACATTACAAGAGAGATTGTCCTAATCTTAAGAAGTATAATAACAAAAAAATTATAGAAGAAGCTCATATCACTAAGGAAGTGGAAGAAGTTGAAAAGAATAAGTCCAATAAATAAGAAGTAAAAGATCTCTACTATGACTGAGATAGTCTTCTTCACCTAGTTCTTTTCAAGTTTTCTATTGTAAGATATGGCTATCATGATTCACTAAGGAAAGTGATAGGATGCATCATGGTGTCATAGAAGCATTGAAACAATATCTCGTGACATCATCATAGAGGAGCATGAAAGATGCCTGAAATAAAATTCTATGGAAGACACCTATGGAAGGATATATCCCTTGGTAACCCCATTAGAAGCATAAGTAATACTTATGGGAAAAGGAAAAAGTTATATAGTACATAGATTATCATAAATCAATAAAAAATAAGAATTTTTCAAATGAGGAAACTTAATATTCTCTATTGGAATCTTCGTCGGAAGTTTCACCATTTAAAAGGGAGAAAGTGTTCCATCAAGAACTCCAATTTGTGGAATTCATTGTATGATGATATGATAACAAAAGAGGTGAAGCAGTTCAAGGGATTGAATTTATTTCAATCAAGGAAGTTTTTGAAGGAAGTCTAGATGACCTAAAATTAGGTATGTATGATATTGTAGAGTCATGTCATATGGTCTCCAATAAAATGGATAAATGCTCTATCTCAAAAGCATGATAAAAAGGAAAATGATCTCCTCCATTGAAAAGATGCGTGAAGGCATGGGTCACACATTGACTAGATGAAATCAACCTAATATGACCTCATATGAAGTATGAGGTAGTTGAAAGTAATAGGAGGAAATATGATTGAAATTTCATGGGAAGAAAAATGTGTGAAGAAAGAAAGGAAGAGATCATGAAATATGCCACTATGAAGAAGGCAATCCACATCCAAGGATTGAAATATTTGACTAGGATATCTCCATGAAAGATATGAAGACTTTGATGATGTATGAAAAAATAAGGAGACCCTTGACAACATATATCTTTTCGAGACGTGTCAATGTGTATGCAGGATGTTGATGAAAACTAGAAGATGTCATGGTGAAATGCCATCACAAAGGTAATTTTGATTTAATGTTAATTTCTTATTTTTGAACAATATCTGGATGGACTTATGCAGGGTTGCCATGGGAAGAGTTGTGGATGTCTCCCACCACTGCTAACCATGTAGCTGAATGAAAGATCCTTAAGGAAACATGGCATGATGAAGGAACCAAAGCATGAAGGAAGACCCGGTATGGACTAATGGATTACTTTCCAATGAAAGGAATCATGACATGACTGACTCATGGATGAAAGTGATAGATGGTTTGTGCCCTACAAATAAGTCCCTAGAGATGTAGACTCTATGACAAAGAATAAATTCATGACATCAAAGGAAGGAGTTCTACAAGAAGTTTGTTGTCCCATGATCTCTACCTAAAGAGCTACTCAAAGCAAGCCCCTGGTCAAGATTGATCTTGGTCAAGTCCCTAGTTAAGAGGGAGCTTGGGTGCATTCCTTTTATTGGAATGGGTAAATTCCTTCACTGGAATGGGTTTGTCCTCCCTAAGTTGAGAGGGAGAGATAAACACATTATTCTTGTCTTCACTTGGGAAGACAAAATTGAGGATTAGGTAAACATCTGGCATCTCATACTCTTTGAGAATGAGTTAGGGCATCCAAGATAAGATTATTGAGAGAGGGATGATCTTCTTTGAGGACTAGGAATCCAAGATAGTAATAGCCCTGGTGGAACATACTATGAGAGAACCTGGGTGGGGTATGTTCTTAGAGAGATAATGATGAGTGTTGAAAAATGGCCACAAGAAATTGCTAAAAATAGAAGTGCTAAAAATAACACTGCTAAAAACAGCAGTTTGGGTACCAGTGCTGGATTAGGCAAAAAGGGAATGAAAAATTGAAGTGCTAAAAAATTGAAGTTATATTTTTAGCAGTTCAAGATGGATTCTTATTTTAGTTATTCCTTGGACTATACATAGGAAGTAAAGTTCGAATTTGGTATCAACAGTAGTTTGGAAATTAATTAATTAATTCATATTGAGTCAATTAGTTAAGGAAAATCAAACTTGAAGTCTATGTGAGGACATGCAATAGTTTCTCCATTAATTGAGGAATTTAATCTTCAGTTAAAGAGATAAGGATGAGTTGTAATATTGAGTTGTAATCAGTTGACTTAGTTTAACTTAGTCAAGTCCAATTAGATTAATTTAACAATTTGTTAAATTAATGAGAGTTCAGTTAGTTAATTCTTACATGCATGTAACTACTGTAATTCAGATAACTAAGTATTCACTCATGGATAACTCATGCATGCTAGTTCAGTTAGAGACCCAATTGAGATTAGATGGCGGGATAGTGTACTACCAGTTGCTAGGATATTCCTTGGTGAATATTCCTTGCGTGCAAAAGGAATATTATTCCTTATGGATTGTGCAATTGGACCTAAGGTTACAATGAGTGTGATGAGGCCAATTCACACATGTGATATCATTGGACCCAAACCAAAACTGCACAAGGAAATAAGAGGCTTGGAGGGCTTGAGGAAGATATATTCTATGTCTATTGAGTCTGTGAGTTGTATTGTTTGAGTGCAGAGAGATCATGATAGCTTGAGAACTAATTAATTTTATAACTTGAACAAGATTTCCACTTGTATGATAATACATAGTTGGGGTTTTAGGCTGGTGCTTTCCCTAGTGATATATCTTCTGTGTTATGGTTGATTACTTCTCATTCTCAGTTATATCTATTCATGCTTGATGTTGCTCATGTTTGATTAAGCTTCCGCTCAATTGTTATAGAAGTAGATCAAGTTTTTTTCTTTAGTAAATTGCATTACCAGGTGATCTACAGTGGGAATTTCTACATGGTATCAGAGCAAAGGTGATCAAGGAAGAACAATATACAAGAAGGAGAAGTTCGAAGTTTGATTTTGAATATTAAATTGAGTTCTTATCACATCTATTTCACCGATGGCATTCAATGGTTTAAGACTCGAATATGCCCTTGATGGCAGTTCGAATTATATAACCTGGAAGGATCGCATGGAGGCAGCATTGGAAGATAACACCCTTAAGGACTTCATTGATCAAGAAGTCTAGAAGTCGATTGATGCTACTCAACTGGCGGAATGGAAAAAGTGTGTGGCTAGAGCAAGGAGAATCCTCCTAGAGGGAGTTTAAGATCACATTGTCTCGAGCCTCCATTTGAAGGAAACTCCATTTTTGATGTGGAAAACATTGAAAAATCTTTATGAGAATAGCAGCGATCAGAGGAAGTTGGTGCTGAAGGAAAAACTTTGCAAGATCAAGTGTAAAAAGGGCAAAAAAATCTCTACATTCCTAAACATGCTCACCACCTGTAGGGATGAGCTTGCAAGTGTAGGGGTTGTGACTACTGATGATGACATGGTGAGTCTAGCACTCCTCGATCTTCCAAAGAGTTGGCATAGCTACCATGACTCAGTTAATGGAAGAGAGAAACTACCAGATTGGGAACGATGTTGGTTGGATCTGATGTAGGAGGAGATAAGGTGGAGCACCAAGGATGGATCTTCATCAAAACAAGATGATGAAGAAAATCTAACTTTAGCTAGTAAAGCTAAGAAAGGGAAAGGGAAGGCATCCCAATCCAAATCTTCTCATGGTGGGAAGAAGGTTGACAAGTCGAAGGTGTGGTTCTTTCACTGTCATGAAGTCGGCCATTATGCTATGAATTTTCCACAGAATAAATCCAAGAAGGGTTCCTCAAAGGGATCTAATGGTGATGCACTAGATTCACAATTTGAGTTGGATTTCTCGCGATTGCATGCATGGTTTCATCCATGGTGGGATGTGTTTGCTATCTGGATAGTCGAGCTTCTTTCCACATGTCAAGTGACAAGAATCCTTTCAGTACATTCGAGGAGAAGGATCTCCATATGTGGATCGATATGGGTGATGATGGAAAGTACTGTGTCTCTGGTGAAGGTACAATTGTGTTTCAGAGGGAGCATGGTGCTCCTTTCACCCTATCTATTATTAAATATGTACTAGGTTTGAAAAAGAATCTTGTGTCTATTGCTATGCTAGAAGATAAAGGCTATGATGTAGTCTTTAGTAAAGGAAAAGTGTTCCTGAGGCATATCAGCACCAGACAAACCAAGCGAATAGGGATTCGAGTGAAGAATCTCTACAAGCTAGAGGTAGTTGACTACGCTGCAGAAAGTTCCAAAGAAAAGGTGGTGCAAAGCCAAGACGTTGGCAAGCTATGCCATAGGAGACTAAGCCACTTGCATCACGGGGCCTTGAAGATCATGCAACAAATTTCTATCAGCTTACCCAAGGGAAAACTAGGGTAAACAGACACATGCAAAGGGTGCACCCTAGGTAAGTATGTGAAAGCTTCCTTTCAGGATCAAGATAGTAGAGCTGGAGCAATCCTGGAGCGAGTTCACTCAAATGTATGTGGATCATTCTCTATAGCCTCCACCGCTAAGCAAAGGTACTATGTTATTTTCATTGATGATTTTTCTCATAGATGTTGGATCTACTTCATGCAAAAGAAGGATCAAACCTTCTTGAGGTTTTGTGAGTTTAAAGCCTCGATAAACAAAGAATCTATGAAGAAAGTAAAAGCCTTGCATAGCGACAATGGTGGAGAGTATGTTTCCCAATAGTTTAAAGACTTCTGTTATGTAGCAAGAATTAAATGGGAACTAACGACACCTCATAACCCACAATAGAATGGGGTGGCTAAAAGGAAGAACACATCTATTGTGGGAGCAACTCGAGTGATGTTGCATGAGCAAAGCCTACCAATTCATCTGTGGGTTGAGGCATGCAATACAATAGTGTATCTTCAAAACAGAAGTCCTCATCGTATTTTGGGGATGAAAACACCTATGGAGGCTTTTTCGGGGAAGTGACCAGATGTGAGTCATTTCCGTATCTTTGGATCACCAGTTTTCTGTCATGTGACCAAAGATTCTTAGAAGAAGCTAGACCCAATAGCTGAGTTAAGGATACTTGTGGGGTACACAGATACACCCCACAACTATCATGTGTTTCTGCATGCCAGTCAGAGGACCGTAGTGTGCAGGGATCTGAAGTTCGATAAGCCGAGAGCCATGCGAGTGTCACTTGAGACGGAGCTCAAGTTGCATGGTGATGAGGAACTTTTAGTTCCAAAGGAGGAGGAGCCTCGTGATGATGTGGATTAGCCACATGCAGAGGATCCAGTTGTGGAGACCACCACTCCTGGAAAATATTCCAAAGACGGGCAGAAATGCTCATGGGAAGCTGACAGATTGATGCAAGATACGAGAGAGAATGTGGGGCAGCCATCATCTCATTGCAGATAGAGGAGATCTCCCAAGAGATACACTGGAAACATGGCCCTGGTTGGGGAGTGTGTAGCGACCGAACCTTTTTCTTTTAAGGAGGCAGTGTAGTAACCAGTCTAGGTTGATGCAATGGTAGAAGAGTATGATTCTATCATGCAGAACAAATCAGTGGTTAGTTCCCAATGTCTTTACAAGGTAAAGTAGACAACTTATGGTAGTGTTGAGAAACACAAGGCAAGTTTTGTTGCTCGAGGTTTCTCACAAGCAAAGGGATCACATGCAGCCATACCTCCAAGTAGGAGGTGGTGCAATGTGCAGTGATCATCCCATGGAGGAGGGGTAGGATCCTTAAAGTATCCTAACCTCTTTGATTCGACTTTGCGACGGGAGCCCCGATGAGGAGTAGCAGGACCGACTGATTGGGTAGAGACAAATGTGTATGGAGTGACAAAGAGAGCTACAGTGCAAGAGTCCCAGGACTATGTAAAGTTAGGAGGCTGCAATGGTGTGAGATGCATGGAGTGTTGTAGTAGCTCAAAGGTAAAAAAGGGAGCTCTTGTCAGTAGAAGGTAGAGCTTCATCATCAAAGTATGTTTCTAGCCCAACAGAGAGGTCAGTGGGGAGTTCTTTTTGTTTTGAGAGTTGCTGGATCAACCAAAATTGGTAGAAGTGTTGCATGCAGAACATTCCAGAGTTATAGGATCAGGTTCAAGTTGAAGCATTTCTTGTTCAAAGGGAGTGTTGAGACATGGAAACAAGAAATTTCTAAAAATAGAAGTACTAAAAATAGCACTCCTAAAAATAGCAGTCTGGGTACCAATGTTGGATTGGGCAATATGGAATGAAAATGGAAGTGCTAAAAAATAGAAGTTCTATTTTTTGCAGTTCAAGATGGATTCTTATTTTAGTCGGTCCCTGGACTAAACATAGGAAGTAAAATTCGAAATTCATATCACTAGCAGTTTGGAAATTAATTAATTAATTCATCTTGAGTTAATTAGTTAAGGAAAATCAAACTTGAAGTCTATGTGAGGACATGCAACAGTTTCTCCATTAATTGAGGAATTTAATCTTTAGTTAAAGAGATAAGGATGAGTTGTAATATTGAGTTGTAATCAATTGACTTAGTTTAACATAGTCAAGTCCAGTTAGATTAATTTAACATTTTGCTAAAATAATGAGATTTCAGTTAGTTAATGCTTGCATGCATGTAACTATTGTAATTTAGATAACTAAGTATTCACTCATGGATAACTCATGCTTGTCAGTTCAGTCAAAGACCCAGTTGAGATCAAGTGGAGGGACAATGTACTATTAGTTGCTAGGATATTCCTTGGTGAATATTCCTTGCATGCAGAAGGAATATTATTCCTTATGGATTGCGCAGTTGGACCTAAGATTACAGTGAGTGTGATGAGGCCAATTCACACATGTGATATCATTGGATCCCAATCAAAACTGTGCAAGGAAATAGGAGGCTTGGAGGGCTTGAGGAATATATATTCTATGTCTATTGAGTCTGTGAGCTGTATTTTTTGAGTGCAGAGAGATTAGGATAGCTTGAGAGCTAATTATTTTTGTAACTTGAACAAGATTTCCACTTGTATGATAATACAGAGTTGGGGTTTTAGGCTGGTTTTTTCCCTAGTGATATATCTTCTGTGTTATGGTTGATTACTTCTCATTCTCAATTATATCTTTTCATGCTTGATGTTGCTCATGTTCGATTAAGCTTCCGCTCAATTGTTGTAGAAGTAGATCAAGTGTTTTGCTTTAGTACATTGCATTACCAAGTGACCTAAAGTGGGAATTTCTACAATGAGGGTGTCTATACATCACTCGTCTCACCAGCATTGAGATCTGACATTATGGAGAGATAGAGTTGTTAATCAAGGCATTTCTATGTGACAATGGTGGATGATATGATGCTATACAGATAGGTTACCAATTCGAATCTTCTTATGAGAATTATTCATATTGAGAATGTCCAAGTACCTTGTATGGATTATGAATACCTCCCTAGTTAAGAGGGAGCGTTGAAAAGTGACTCTAGGTTCAGTCTTCATAATGAAATGTGTAATTATGATTTTATGTAATTAATGAAAAGAAGAAAATAAAATTATTTTTGTAATTCTTGTCTCATGGATTTCATGAGCAAGGAATTTATATTATAATTAAAGCTCCCATTGTGAGCTATTAGGTTCGATCATCAAGTCAGAAATTCTATTGAGTTAATGTCAAGTGTTGAAGACCCATTTGGGTATGTTACACATTGTAAAAGAGAATTTATTTATGTCATAAACCCTTAAATCCCTTTTCATGAACACTCCTTGAAGTCAGCCTAAGGATGATTCTAGAAAAGGCATGAAGACCTAGGCACTAGTTCAGGTCTACTTATTCTTGATGGACAAACCACTATAAATAGGCAGCTCAGCCTTCATTCTAGAGAGAAAATTTTGTTCATGGATAAAAGAAAGAAAATAAGTGAGAAGTTCATGATGAAGGAAGCTTATAGCCAAGTGAAGGAAGGAGGTCTCTTATCAAATTGGTTTAGAATTATTTTTAGGCTACTATCTTCACACGCATGGCAGAAAACTAGGGTTTCTCCAATAGTGTCAAATCATTCCAAGAGGAAGTCACTAAAAGGGTATTCAAACTAGCACCATTACTAGACGAGGTCATATAGAGAATTCTCCAAGTATAGCAAAGAAGGGAAACACCACCAAGCTCTTTCCATCTCCTCTCATGTATGAAATTGCAGATGTACAAACTACAAGCATGTGGAAGAGAGGCTGAAAATTTCAAGGTAGCCGAGAAGTACAGAGCTATAAGGAAGGTTCACTTGTGTTGACTTAGAAGAAGGGTCTTTTCACTTAGTCTTGGAGAGTTCAATAGATTAAGGGCCTCGGTCTTGGTACTCACCAATTTAATTCTCTATAAGAAGAAGAATAATTTGTTTGGGTTTTCCTCTCAAGCTGGAGAGATTTTGGACTTGGATGATTGCATATATTCTGTGTCTCTTGTCTCTGTATTGTTTATGCTTTGGTAGTTTTTTATGAAGAAAAATAATATAATAAGATAACAAAAGAGAATATTTGAATCTAAAGTAGTAAAAATCCTTCACAAGCACTTAACATTAGAAGAGAAATATCTCAATCCTAATGCCCTAGATTCCTCAACAAAAGAGAGATTCTCCAAGAAGAAATTACTTCAACAATAATCGTGGCTTCAACAACAATAGGTCATATGAAATAAGAGATGATATAAGAAATCGAATAAGGAGTGAAAGAAGAAGATAATTTTCCGATGATTGTGAAGATAACTATCCTCCACCAAAGAGGTCAAGGAACTCCATGTATGAAAGTAATGCTACTAATCAATCTGAATATATTCTTATTTTTGCATTATCTAGTTCATCTCCTCTGGATTCTTGGGATATTTGGCTAGCTAATAGTGGGGCCTCTCATCAGTTCTCTACATATAAGGATGTCCTATCTAATTTGGTAGAGATGGAGACCAATTTGAACATTATTCTTGGTGACAATACCACTTATCATGTAAAGGGATTTGGTTCTATCAAATTTCATTTGGAATTTGGGGATTTTTTTTTGCTACATGATGTGATGTATGTGATTAAAGAATAATTTGGTATCGATATCTTCTTTGAGGGATAAAGAATTTAGGGTTGCCTTCATTGAAGGAAAATTACTCGCTTGTCCTGTTGCATCCTTTATGAGAAATTCCATCACATTGAGATATAGGTTTGAAGGACTCTATAGAGTCATTGGAAGACCCCTTATAGCTATGGTCCATAATAAAAATCATAAAATCAAGCTATGGAATTGAAGGTTGGCCCATCTACATGATTATTCTCTACTAAAATTGAATAAGTTGGTCTCTAGGATCCCTAATGTTCAAGATCAACATGATGGAGTATGCCTTGTGTGTACCAGTGGAAAGAAGACAAACAGACCATTCCCCTGTAGGAAAAACAAGACAAAATACATCCTTCATTTCATTCATTTTGATATATGTGGTCCAACTCCGATGCATTCTCTTGGGGGTCATCTCTACTACATCACTTTCATCAACCATTTCTCAAGGAAGACATGGATATATTATTTGAAGCACTAGGACAAGGAATATGAAATATTCATGGAGTTAAAGGATTTGGTTGAAAATCATATTGGGAAGAAAATAAAAATATTCAGGTCTGACAATGTTGGGTAATACATCTCAAATTAATTTATAGACTTTTGAAAGTGGGAAGGAATTAAGAATGATACCATTATTCCTTACACTTGGGAACAAAATGGAGTGGCTAAGAGTAAAGAATAGGTCCCTTGTGGAAGTTTCTTGAGCCATGCTCGATGATCAAAAGCTACCAAAGTTCCTTTGGGTTGAAGCAACAAACATAGTGGTATATTTTCAAAATAGGTTGCCTCATCAAGCTTTGGACAACAAGACTCCCAAGGAAGTATTCATAGGTATCAATCATGATATTTGTCATCTCCAAATTTTCAACTACCTTGTGTATTTCCATGTACCGAAGGACAAACGAAACAAACTAGAAGCTACAAGAAGGAAAGGTACATTTGTTTGATATAGTGAAGATTCTAAAGCATTTAGAATATATATTTCTGGTGAAATGAAGGTTGAAATTAGCATGGATGTAACATTCGATGAAGATGATTCCCTTAGAAAAGAATGGAACCTCCCTCCATCTTCTCCTCCTGTAGAAAAGAGTGATGATATGGATATTCTAGAAGGTCCTTCTGTGCTTGAATTTGAGAAGGCCATCATTGATTATCCCATGGAGCCTATGGACCCCTTGGATCCTCCCCCATGTGATACCCCTATGAGGAAAATACCACATTGGCTCAAAGACACATTACAACATGATGAGAAACATGTTGGTTCCATGGGGGCTTCACTCAATGAACCTCTGACATATCACGTGTGTTCCTGACATACTAAAAAATACCCCTAATTTGACTGCATATTGGAAAATACCTCTAAAAATCACATTATTTAACCCCCTACCCATACAAGCCCAATACACCTTCACAATTTAAAAAGCCCCTACTTTCACTAAATATTGTAGGTATCCATTTTTTCATTAACATTTTTTATACCCCTTTATATTTTTCATTAACTTTGAACTCCATTTTTTATTACTGCCAATATAAAAACCATTTACCCCCTATTATATGCTCAATATATTATGTCATTTTTTCCTCAATATATATCCCCCAATATGAACCCACGTGGTGTGGTATTTCTCCCCCAGTGAACCCCCCGTGGTTGTTGCTTATGGAACTTTCAAGGAAAGCAAGAATCCATGCAGGTATCAAGCATATGTTGTAGCTATGAGCAAGATTATTCACGCTAAACCTAGTACCTTTGAAGAATTCATAAAGTAACAAGTCTTGAAGGATGCAATGGCTGAAGAATATGAGTCTATTATGAAAAATGACGTATGGGCTCGTGCTATGACCGAAGGGAATATCTGTGGTAGCCTCCAAATGGATCTATAAGATTAAGCATGGGGTTGATGGAAGCAGTGGGAAATACAAAGAAAGGTTTTTCGCGTTTGGATTCTCCCAAAAATAGGGAGACTATTATGACGATATATTTCTTTGGTGGCCCAATATACAACCATTCACTCAATAATAGATTTCTATAATTCAAGGATGGGTTCTTCATCAAATGGATGTGAAGGTTGCTTTCTTACACGGTTTTCATCAACAAGAAGTGCATGTTGAACAACCTCTGGGATTTAAATTTCATAATAGGAATACCAATGTATTCCTATTGAAGAAATATCTCTATGGATTAAAGCAAGCCCCTTGTGCTTAGTATGCTTGTATTGATAGTAACTTGTTAAAGCTAAGATTCACAAGGATCAATGTTGATCCAAACTTGTACTTCAAGACGATACAAGGCATGCCTCTGATTTTGGTATTATATGTTGATGACTCACTATTGATAAGTGTAGAGCCTCTCATTCTAGAATGTAAGAGGGATTTGGCTTCGGAATTCGAGATGAAATACCTTGGTTTGATGCATTACTTCCTGGGACTAGAAGTATGGAAAAATTCAGACGATATTTTCCTTTCACAAGGGAAATATGTTGTAAAATTGTTGGAAATATTTGGTATGGTTGAGTGAAAATTATTGCCTACACCTATGGAGATGAATTTTAAGAAGTTGTGCGAAGAGGTTGTTGGACCAGACCCAACAAACCCTTATGAGTATAGATAACTGATTGGTGTTCTAATGTTTCTAGTAAACACTTGCCCCAACATATGCTTTGTAGTTTACACTTTGAGCTAGTTTATGACCAAGCCTCACCATGTACATCGGGTTTCTACCAAGAATGTATTGAGATATCTACATGGGACTATTAACCTTGGACTGAGATATGCCACTGAAGATGTTAGAATACATGGATATACAGATGTAGATTGGGCAGGTAATGTTGTCAACAAGAAGAGTAATTCCAGATGTTGTTTTAGTTTGGGATCCACCATGATATTGTGGATGAGAAGGAAGCATAAATTAGTAGCCCTTAGCTCTGTTGAGGCCGAGTATATTGCATCTATCTTAGTGAGTTTTGAAGTAGTTTGCTTGAGGAAGCTCTTTAGTAGGTTTTGGACATGACATTCATCTATTGTGACAACAAGAGTTGGTTTTTTTTGTTAGAGAATATTGTGTTTCATGACAAGTCCAAGAATATCAAGATCATATATCATTTCATCCATGACATGCTGTAGAGAGGATCCATGAGACTCCTCCACATTTAGGTAGATGAGTAGATAATTAATATCCTCACCAAGGATTTCCTGAAAGGGAAGTTCTTGGTCTTCATAGAGAATCTTGGACTGGTTGAGATGACTCTTTCGAATAAGGGTCTAGATTGATCAAAAACACTGAGTAGTTCTCTTCCCCCTAGCTAATCTCCGAAGGTGAGGAATGGACCTATAGGGCTCTTGGGGATGAGAGACCTCTGACTAATAGGATGTTGAAAAATAGGATCTCCCATAGTCAGAGTATTCCCCAATTAGCATCATGACCACTTTATAGGATAACCTCTCCAATATGGCCAATGGGATTAGGGATTTTGGATAGAGTGTGATCCCTAACCCTTGCAATAGGTGGATCTCGCCCAAGTTGTTGGATGCGCATGTTCTACCATTTGACTCTTTAGGTTTAATATGGATGATTAGGGACAATAGAGTAGAGTGTGATCCTTACCTCTGGTAAATTGATCTCACATGTTACGAGATACTTTGGGATAGAGTGTGATCCCTATGCTTGGAGTAGGTTGGTCTTGCCCATTTTCTTTAGTTATGGGTGGAAAATATAGTTCCCCAATGATGATGATGATGATGTTGATTCTTCTAGGTGGTAGTAGAGTCTCCCCAATGGTGATAGAGGCAGGGTGGTAGCCGAATCTCCCCCGTTGAAAATATTCTTCTTTAGATTTGATAATGTTCAACATTAGATTATCAGAGATAAGAAAATATGGTACATAATGACAGTATGGCATGATGATTGATGGTCAGATATTGGCAGGTGAAATTCTCCCTAGTTTAGCGGGAGAATTAAATTATACAACTAAGGAAAATCCCACTTTGGAAAACCCATTTGATTCAAATGATTATTGCATTGAATTCCTCTTTTCGAGAGGACCAAAGTTGACTTCTGAAGCACTCAATTTAGATAAGGACAAGTGAATTTTTGAGGTCTAGCCCTCAAATTCAAAATTGTCAAGGTTGACATTGGGTCAAATGGCTCATTTCAAGGACAAACTGGCACCCCTCAAGTTGCATATAAATACAAATTCTCCAATGCCTCATTTGAACATCACACAACACATTATTCTTCTCTCTCTTCATTTGTTTAGATCATATAGGTTAAGGGTAGCTCTTTTCTCTTCACATGTGTGAGGATCTTGGAGGTAACTTTGACTTTTCTATGTTGATTTTTCAGCTAGACAGTTTGACTATAGTTTGACTTCATGCTTTGATCTAATTTGACCTACAAAAATATGATTTCTTGAGGCCGCGTTGACTGGAACCACAAATGAGGTAATCTGGGAAGTTTGAATGGTATTTATTTTCTAGTTTGACAGCAAAAAGTTGCAGACTGTGGCAATAGGATTTCTCTCTCCTTTGTCTAAGTTTGACTAAGATTTTGATGGCTATTTTGGGTAACTTTGAACAAAATTTGAGGTTGATTTTGACTGATGCTGACCAAGATCCTAAAGGATTGTTTTTAATGTTGATTTTTAACTGGTTAGGGCTAACTACGTTGTTGTTGGCTTTTGTTGACTTCAATAGAATTACAACTGACTTTTGGTGGCTCTCTCTCTCTCTCTCTTATGTTTATTTTGGAAATATTCTTAGCTTATTGGATATTGGATAATTGTTTTGGATATTAGCTAGTCAAATATTGACTTTGACACTTGGATGTTATACTCTCTATGCTGAACATTTGAAGATAGTCTAATAGAAGAAGATTTGGAGGGGTTTTCCCCATAGTGGGGTTTTTCCCTGGTCATTGACTAAATATTGTGCCTCACATCTCTTGGATATCTTTCATTTTACATTCTAATAATTATTATATCCATTGTTACTCTACTATAATCGGAGTGAAAATTGTTAAATTGGATGCTATTGGATATTGTTGAAGTAATAGTTACAGCATAGAACAATTGATGAAAAATTAACACAAGAGACAACCAATTGATGAAATAGTGCTACACAACCCTCATGTATGAATCTTTAAGCCATCCAGTGTCATTCGGTTTACATATACATTACATTATGTATAATACAAGGTCAAAACACCAAATCTCTTAGAAAGGTGATAACAACATATACCTCTAGAAAACGCATCACACATGTTAGAAGGTGATAGTCCCATGAAGCAGTGGACAACACTAAGATCCTTTATGTGCATGAATTATGATGGGAAGAAATAAGAAAAATTAGTGGTCATGTCCAATGATTAGTGGGTCATTGCCTAACTAACCTTGAAATCATCATTCACCATGTGCCAAACCACTGCCTAACACTTAGAAAAATTGATGGTGAGTTCACCATTTCTTTGCAAATAAGAATGGATCCAAGAAAAAGCATTATGCTCTCTGCCACAAGGTTTCTTCCACAAGTATTCTACAACAATGTTTGCTACATGGTCTATGGGTGTTATATGAACTGTACATGTACCTTCTATAGGAATAACATCTACAAGTTCTACTACTATGTGAGATGTATTTATGGGGTCTGTAGGAGAAACAACCCCACTTTTCTACAACTAAGCATGCTAGAGACGTGATCATCCTCAATGACTACATTATAAAGGCTGGTCACTTAGAATACTATCTCATTCTCATTTTCTATGCTACCTATATTTCTACATTAAAGTCATAAAAAATACAATGTCACTTCCTATAAGTCATAGGGCACTTTGTGGTCATTTAGAGATACAACCTCTCATTAGAAATTAATAAATTCCTCCATTGTTTTCATATTTGGGACATATTTTAATACATAACCTTGTAAATATATTCTAAAATTCTACAATTATAGCTAGGTTTTATAGAAGTGAACCCACTAAAATTGCCAAAATTCGTCAAAATCTTGGAGTAGTGAACATCTTTCAGAGAAGTTAGTAGCTAGAATCATTTTAAAACTTAAGGGGGTATGTTGAATAAGTAGATTTAGAGTTTTTTTTTTAGTTTATTGTTACAAAGGAAAATAATATGTTACAAAAATGTAGGGACTAAAAATCCATATTAATAAGACTATCTTCAGTAGGGTGAAAAAATATACCTATAGGCCTACCTTTTGAAATAAAGGAAAAGAAAGAATAGACCCTTTTCAAGAAAAAAATCTTTCTACAAAATGAATAGCTTATTCAAGATAAAAAAATCAAAAGAGAGAATCCACCACCCCCTTATAATGAAGTTTCCTATCACATATTCAAATATATTTCATGGTTTGGGGGGGGGGCTCAACATAGTTTATGCATATCATTTCAAATTTATTTACCAGTTGAGACACAAAGCCCATCTTTCAATAGCTCAAACAATCATTATTTAGTATTCCCTATTATAGTGCTTAAATGAGAAGAGTGGTAAGGTCAAGTCAGAGAAACAAGAATATTTAACCCACCATGGACTAATGAGGAATAAGTCTCTAAGGCATTAGAGATACTAGATCACCATGTTTCATAAGCTAAATTTGTGGACATGGATAGACAATTATTCTTAGAGATCCAAATGGATTTGATAGAACAAAGGTCCCCTACTGTGGCTGAAGAGAAAGGAAAGGCTACTATCAATCCTATACCTTCTAAGAAAATGAAAACTAAATTTGAAATTATGAAGTAAGATATTTCATCCACTTTCTCAATGATGGGGACCCATCTTAAGCAAATAACACCACCAAAACCAAGGGTATAACCCAAGTAGAGGACCCCAATTATCAGGTGAGAACATCAGACTTTTAGGAGGAATTGGTGAAGGACAAATACCGCTACTTAAAAGAAAGAGGTGTCTCAAGCAATAATTCAAGTAGAAGAGACAACTATCCTAGAAGAGAAACATGGAACATTTCCTATAGAGAAAAATAGAGCTATAAGAAGAGGAGGAATCATCTAAGGAAGATATGCAAGGGTGAAGAAGAAACCTTTCAAGAGGAGGTAGGGACACCTTAGGAAACTTTTTAGACAAGCATAAATTCATAAATACTACTACAAGAAGAAATTGTTCATGGATAATTGTAGAAAAGGCTACCATAAGAAACATACATGAAGAGCTAATAGTAACCCATGCGCAACAAGAATAGAAAAAAAAAGGAAATTTTCATACAAAACATAATCAAGCTAAATAAACTGAATCTTTCATATAAAATAAAAAACACAAACTATAACAACAACTAGGCCTTCTATAGGAAGATGGTTGCAATTAGAATCTTTAAGATTTCCTCATAGGGGATTGTTATTACTTGCTCATCTCCTACCCTGTGCAATGCTAGATATTGAGAAAGAAAAAGTAGCAACACACCATTGGAAACGAATAACAGTAGAAAAAGGAGTTGGGGTTGCAGCCAAGATAGAAGATGAAGTCTATCAACTTAGATAGGAGATGATATTTTTGGAAATAGGGTATTCCACACAAAACCATATCAAAGATCACAACGAAAAAATAATTATGCAGTTAAAACGCTCTGAGAGGGAAATAATCCATGACCCCAGCCAACATCACCACTTAATGAATTTTTATTAATGCAAAATAAAATATTTTACAAAAGATATTTCTCACGGTCAATGATCAACCATGACCCTCCATGCCCTTTAAATAGATATAATGGACCAATTAGGTGTTGATCCATTGATAAATAGCCATTAGTATCAAGGAGAACATGAGTCGTCGAACCACTCTATGTGTAAAACATATTGTGGCTATCAACTTGCAATGCAACTAATGCATACTAAAGAAACACACTTTTACCTAATAGACACATCAAACCGAGTTGAACTTAAATAACTCCGAGGTGTCTAAATATCCTAACATCCCCCCTTAATAAAAACTTAGGATATGATTGAAGGATTTATAAAGGTGACATAATAGGATAAGGAAGGAGGTATTAGAACCTACCCCCCTTAAAGAAAACTTCTTGAACTCCTAACATAGATCAAAGTTTGGGAAACTTTACTTCTATAAGATACTTTCTAAAAATTGTTGAAAATGAAACAAGAAAATCATAATTTAATTTTGTCCTTGAATTAAATTAGGAATAAAATTGTAATTCCATATCACATGAAAACTTGTATTATTTAACTAAGTTAATTTGGCTTAGTTTGCTAAGTTAATTCATTTTGAGGGTATAACTTGAGTTATGTAGAGTGTCTCCTACATTATAGCAACCTTGGTTGACATTATTTGGAAATGTAATTAATTAATTCAGTTTAACTGAGTTAAAGTTAGTTAAACTAGTTCCAACTATTGGAGGAACTAGTGGGAGGTCTAGGAGTGGGGTGATGCCTACAGTGGTCAACCAATGAACTGGTGATTCATCATAATTAACTCATTCATGTTAGATATGAGATTTACCTAGTTCATACTAGAGTTAAGGGACAATGTATTATCAGTTGTATAATCATCTAAATTGTACAGGTGGTGCATGCAGTCAAAGGAATGCCTACGAGGATTGCATAATTCCAATTGAGGAATTTCCATAATTAATAGGGAGACAAATCCCAAGGAAATAGTTCAAGGAAATAAGGACTTGGGCAAGCTAGAAATTGCTTAAGTATTGGCCTAGGCTTTTCTAGGAAGTTGTGATACAAATAGAGATAGTGGAGAGGTTGCTCGGGATTGAGAAAAACATCATAATATTTTTATATTTTCTGACTAATGTGATATATGGATAGCAGGGGTTCTTAGTTGTGGATTTCCCATAGAAATCATTGTGTAATGTGTTAATTTAATTCTTTCTCTTGTATGATTCATGATTTCGTGCTCATTTAATTGTTTTTGCTGATGAGTAGAGTAGATTAAAGTATATTGTTCTAGTGAATTACAATTAGCAGTTTAAATCTACAAGGAACTTCTACATGGTACCAAAGCATAAATCACTCTAGAAAAGGAGAATATGATTTTTATTTTGCAGATAAAAACGAATTTTTAGTATCATACTTCAAATCCAACAGGATGTCATTTTATGGATTGAGACTCGAATATGCCATTGCTTGCTTGATATCTTCTTCTAACTATCAATAAGGCTACAAGGGAGGCATTTGTAAAGTTGCTAAGAGAGTGCCCAAGGAGAGTCCGAGTTGCAGTAGACGCGCGTAGCAAGTGTTAGAAGATACCGTCTCAAGGAGCCACTTTTCTGAACAGTAAGCGGTTCTCGATCTTCTATAATACTCTATTTTGGTATTAGAGCGCTATCAAGTTCCTAATGGACAGTTTAATTAGATCTTTTTCTACTCTTGAATGACATGTTGTTATTGACGTTGATTCTAGATCTCTTCAAAAGGAGACTGATTCTGAAAAAGAAATAGAGACGGTCAAAAATCCCGAAATTTGGAATCCTCCAACTCTCCATGAAACTGATGTCTATAAAACCCCTCTCTCTCATATCTTTCAAAAAAAGATTCTTTGAAAAGAAGTGGAAGTAAAAATAAAAATCTCTGGTCCTTCTGTTCAAATTGTTTCTCTCCCTCTCTCTTTATAAATGAATAGATCAAAGAATTTAGACAATATGCAAAAGAAAAAAAAATATTTCTATTTACATTTTGGAGGTATAAGGATAGGTTTGGCCCCTTTTTTTAGGCATGGCTTAAATACTCCATGCATTGTTGAAGGTTTTGATACTCGACACAAAAGCTATGATCATGCTAGAATAGGTACCATTATTGGCAACCTATCTACTGGTTGTCAATATGGAACGATCTTTCCAGACTACTCTATTAGACTTACATATCCTCATTTGAAAGATTGCTGGAAACTTATGGTAGGAGTCCAAGGTTTATACATGGCTGATAGCAGTGAATTCTTATCTGTAATTATTCAAATGTCATTCCAGTTGACAAACACAGTACATCCGAAATTAAAACAATCAATACTCAGAGATTGTGTGTCAGTCCATTTGAATAATGGACAAGTAGGAGTATCATATGATTCTATAGGTTTACCAAACGACTGGTATTTTCAATACAAGTCTATAGCATATGGAAAGAAACCAGGAAGTTTGAAAAGAAGAGCTTCTTTGCAAGATGGCAAAATTAGAATTCTTCTAGAAAATCCTTTTGTCCATCGTCTTATTATTCATCCAAAAAAATATGCATTACTAGTCTCTGATCCTACAAAATCCTCATCCCAAATAGTCGACACTTCCAATCAGCCTGTACTATCTTCAAATGAATTGTATATACCTAAATTCAAGCCTTTTCTTGTTGTAAATAAAATGTTTAGGATTTCTAATTCTCAAATCACCCTAGTTGAGGAATGGAAATTTACTAATTACCGCTTTGTGAAAGGAGGAAACTAGCCCCTAAAGACCAAATTCTACACTACTTCGTCTTCCCCAAAGCAACCTCCCACAAGAGATGATTGTGCCCCCTTGATTGAACATAATTCCTCAAATACAAATGATCTAGATCAATTATACCAAATTGGTAATTATATTACTACATGGTGGTCTTATGATGAAAATGCCATAGATGATCTAGGTGCACAAAATGAACTCATTTTAGCTAATCTCAAGCTTTTGCATGATGTACAACAAGAAGAAAGAGCTGAGAAAGAAGCTAGGATGTAGAAGAAAGAATAAAGAAGAAAATCAAAAGCATATCAGAGTTCAAAATTCACTATAGATATGTCGACCCTAAATTTCTGGGATCAAGAAGAAACAGAAGCTCGCACCTTTGAAACATCTTTCAGGCCAATGAAAATAGAGTTTGTTCCAGAGAAGCCAAGAAAAACAAAAACAGAAATCGTGACTCTTGAAAATGCAGCTTCTAAGTTCCCGTCTTTCATCTTGCCATCAATCCAAAAGGCAAATTTTGTCAAAGAAGTCCAAAAATATCCTAGGATAGAAGAAGATCTATTTGCTTCTAATTCTAGTGGTTACATTTTAGATTTGGACAAATCAACAAATCTAGCTGAATCAATTAGAATGTGGATTGGAGCTTTACCAGATGCAAGTAACTACAAATCTCGATAATATATCCATATTTGTTCTAGTAGAAAAGAGAATGGAAGGAATAGTTTATGACTGGTGGATTGGACCACCTGAGTCAAAATGACAACCAGTCATTGCAGCAGGACTATCAACTCTAGAGGTACTACTAAAAACACATTTTTTCCCCAAGCCAATTGACGAGAAAAAATAAATCATTACAGATCTTGCTAGAATGGAGCTAAAAGATTTAAAACATCTTCAATCTTTTGGTCAAGACTTTATGGCCGAAGTTTACAAAGCAAATATTTTAAATGATTCAGTTCATATTTTTTTTTTTATTATCAAAATTACTAGGAAATCTAGGAGATCTGATCTCTAAAGATATTGAACTTCAAAATAAATCCATTGATCAGATTTATTGGGTAGATCTCTTATTTCGGTGTCAAGAAAAAGTTAAATATCTCTGTTGGCAAAAACAAGCACATGATATCACTCCCAGTGCTAATGTTTTTCATGCTACTTTTCCCTAGACACCATTCAAGGAAAAGAAAAACCATAAAAGGTATGGAAAATTCAAGACCAAGAAAATTGTAAATCCAAAATGACCTTTTCGAAATTTTAGATTCCTGAAGAAAAGAAAATAGTAGAGAACCAAAAATAATTGATGTTTCATATGTAAGCAGGAAGGACATTATGCTCGTGCATGTCTGAAAAGCACATCAGGTAAATTAAAAGCCTGTGTAGATATTGAAGAATTTTGTGTGGATTGGTCTGTTTTACATTCAGAAGAAGAACCATCAGATGTATATATGTTGACTGATGCTTCTTTTCCAGAAGATGAAGAATTAATCAGTTTTGTTCAAAAAATGAATATTTTCTATGATTGTTCTACTAATGAATTTTTAGTTGAAGACAAAGAAGAACTTCACTATAGTGAAGAACTTCAAACTAACACAGATAGTTCTGAAACAAGTGAAACCAAATCTTTATGTTGGTCTATACCGCCAGAGAAAGACAAAGAAAAGAAAGTAATCTCTATTCTCCCTTAGTTTAACTCTTTTTGTCCATATCAGAAAAATGTTGGAAACACATCTTCAATGCTAGTTCCTGATTTCGACCCAACAGTAGAACAAAGTTTTTTGAAGAAAATGGTAAAAAAAAAATATTTTGTATATACTAGTCTCCATGCAAGTTAAAAATAGTTGGGTAGATCTTGATGCAATTATTGATACTGGTGGCTCAAACAATCTTTCCAGACTGTCGTTGTTTAAAGGATTATGGAAACCTCTCCAAAATATCCTAATTTTAGAAACGATCAGAGGTACAGTTAATCTTACCCACTATGTAGACAATGTTTCTTTAAAAGTAGGTGGGAAAATTGTAAAGATATCTGCTACACAACATTATGACCCATCAACCATTTTATTTTTGGGTATGCCATTTATAAATTCAGTTTTACTACTGACAATTGGTGAAGATAAAGTTATCTTCAATTTTAAGAAGCAATCTATCTCTGTACCAAGATTAAAATTTGTAGATTCAAAAATTCGAAGAGAAAGACAGAAGAAAACCAGTACAAGAAAGCCAAAAAATGATTCAAAAGATTGGTAGAAAGTACTCCAAGTTTATGAGGATAAAGAAGCTCTCAAAACAAAAAAAAAAAAGTAGTAATAGACCCTCAGTGGTCTCAAGATCAAATTTCAATATGTCAGTGATTAGTCAAAAGCTACTGAGAAGACCCCTAGAAGTTTTGGGAAAAAGAGAGCCCCAAGCAAGAAATTGTGACAATGCATGACAATGGAGTAAATAGGTAAGTTAATTCCTTACATTCCCTCAGATGAATAAGAGATGAAGAAATAGATTGAAGAATTGCTAAAATTAAGATTGATTTAACCTAGTATTTCTCACTATTCATGTTTTGCATTCCTAGTTCAGAATCATTCCGAAATTGTTAGAGGTAAAGCAAGGATGGTGATAAATTAGAAACCATTAAATGCCATCACTCAAAGTTCTTGTTATCCATTACCTCGCCAAGAATTAATAATGCAGAATATTCAGAAGAGTAAAATCTTTAGTAAATTTGATATGAAATATGGTTATTACCAGATACATATTAAAGAAGCAGTCAGGCACAAGACAGGATTCACATGCCCTGCAGGATTTTATCAATGGAAAGTTGTTCCATTCGGATTAAAGAATGCTCCTTCTTTCATCCAGAAAAGAATGGACTTTATCTTTGGTAAGTATGATTTTATCATAACTTACAATGATGATATTCTTATTCATAGTCTAGATTTACAAACACATTTGGCCCATTTAGAAATATTTTTCCAAGAAGTTCAAGCTCATGGAATTGTCCTCTTAGAAAAGAAAATGGTGTTATTCCAAGATAATATTGATTTCCTTGGAATTCATGTAATTGATGGACATATACAAGTGTAGCCTCAAGTTCTTACAGAGCTGAATGAGTTTGCCGATGAGCTTAAGAATACTAAAATGATTCAAATATTTTAGGGTGTATTAAACTACATCCATAAATACATCCCCAGATTATCAGAAAAAACTGCTCCTACTAGAAGGCATTTGAAATCCGGATGGTCTAGTCAAGCAACAGAAGCAATTAAAAATCTGAAGGCCAAATGTCAATCTCTTCCAAAATTGTAGCCCCCGGGAGAAGGATTGCTTATATTACAGACTAATGCATTAGATGAATTTTGGGCTGCTGTACTCTTTGAAAAAAAGGAAGGAAAATAAAGAAGAATTATGTGCCTATGCATTAGGCGAGTTTCTCTCTAATCAAAAAAATTATTTTGCTACTGAAAAAGGAACTTTTGCAATATTTAACGACATTCAAAAATTTGAATTGTATCTTGCACCAAGAAAATTCTTGATTAGGACTCACTCAATTAATTCTAAATATTTCTTGTCAGCAAAATTATCAAGACAAATGGTAAGTGGAAGATTATTAGCATGGAAAATTTGGTTCCAGCAATATGTTTTTGATGTAGAATGGATTCTTGGAAATTCTAATTATATTGTCGATGCTGTTACCAAGGAAATGAATAAAGCTCATAGAATTAGCCGCAGAAAAAAGAAGTCAAATGAAGCATTTTTGATATTCTAGATCAGCCAAATAAGTTTGCTACATTAGCAAAAAGATTCAAAATTCTTGAAAAACATGTTGAAGATCTCTATCTTGAAATAAAGAAGGTAGTTGGAATCAAGCTTTGAAGGAATCAGTGGATTCAGAAATGTCAAGCCTGGAAATCAAAGAATATTGGCACACTTCTTGGTTTGGATCCTGAATTGGTAAAAGTATACTCTTTACCAAATATGAAAGTCAAGTTATATTTCAGAACACTTGATGATCTATGGTCCATACAATATACACAATCTATGATTTGGGTTTTACAAATTTTAAATTATTGTCAAATGATTGGTTGTATTGATTTCACACTCGAAATTTTTACAAGTGCTAAGATGATGGACCTTATCAATATTAACTTCAAAGAAGAAGTTGGAAAGTTTTTACAGTCCTTAAGAATCCCAGATATATTTGAGGAAATGGAAGCATCATTTTTAAAAAGACTAGATGCAGACTATATGCACTCAGATACTTTTCCTCAGTATGAAATCTTTGAGCCATTTGCAGATCGAGAAATCAGAGAAGGATATTGCAGAAAGAAATGGGTTGAAAGAACATCTAAATGTATAGAAAGGACCCTACAGTACATCAAGATCTTTTCAACATGATGGGATTTTCAAAGCCTAGAAATAAGAAATGTTATTGATCCAAATCCTTTTTCATAAGTCTTTGATCATCAATCTTCAGAAAGTTCAGCCTTCGCAGAAAACAAAGAAGAAGTGAATAGAGTCTTGGGATGGTTAAAAGAATTTCCTTTGCAAAATTTGGTTGAAAAAATCCACATCATTAAAAAACTGACAGAATTACAAGGGAACAGTCTTGTTTTAAATTTTTCCGTGAACCAAAAGGCATTGACTACAGTGGGAGTAATTTTAGGAAATTGGACAGCAGACACTATATGCTTGATCAGTTTGTTATTATCAACCAGGGTATGCACTACATTCAATTTTGAATTTGGATGGCAAGAAAAGAAGGGATCAATGATCACTACAAGATCTAGGTACAACACATGATAGAAACAACAACCAGTATGTTCTAGATATTCAAATGGGAATTGTTAGATGGAATAGAGCTATCAGTGCAACAGATGACAGCCTTCTCAAAAGCTCATAAAGATTCTTTCTTGGATATAGAGATAAATCCTACATCGTACATCAATAGATGGAGGAAAAGAGATGACCCATTCAAGTTACCCTACCAAAGCCATCATGCCTACAAAAAATCGAATAAAGTTAGAAGTCAGACAGTACTCTAACGCAACTACAACATGTACACCACCAACATCTTCAAAAGGAAAGGACATTTTATTTTTAGATGTGTACCAAGATGCTCAAGACCCCACTGAACCGAACTATGAAGAAAAATATCTAAAGATAACGGAGGAAGCATATCTACAAAAGAATTGATCTTCTAACAAATTTGATGATTATAATGAAAATCGCAGCCCTATGGGACCATGGTGATAGTCCCTTGATTTTCTGTAAATAGTGGAACTTTTCAATTATTGTACTCAGTTTGCTTTTGAATTATTGTACTGGAATATTGAGCAGACACCCTCGGACTATGGAAATGCCGATAGGACCCTCAATTATTCCACTTTGTGTCATCTCTAGGTAAAAGTAGATTCTTTAGAAAGTCTATAAAATAAGAAATTGGCAGAAGAGAAGGCCATATTGTTGGACTGAGTGCTTCTAAACTTTTAGATTTCTTGTTTTAATCTTGTAATGCTCTGTAAGTTTTCTTTTTGAGTTAATAAAACCTTCGCGCACCTTTTCACTCTAAGTAGAGTTGTTCGCTTGATATATTCTTCTAAGTATCAGTAAGGCTGCAAGGGAGGCATTCCTAATGCTACTAAGAGAGTTCTCGAGGAGAGGCCGAGTTGCAGTAGATGCACGCAGCAAGTGTTAGAAGATACTGTCTCAAGGAGCCACTTTTCTAAATAGTAATAGGTTCTCGATCTGAAGTTGATTCTAGATCTCTTGAAAATGAGATCGATTCTGAAAACAAATTAGAGATGGTCGAAATTCCCATGGTGTTGAAAAGATCTTGATGTACTGCAGGGTCCTTCCTATACATTGAGATGTTCTTTCAACCCATTTCTTTCTGCAATATCCTTCTCTGATTTCCCAGTTTGCAAATGGCTCAAAGATTTCATACTGAGGAAAAGTATCTGACTGCATATAGTCTGCATCTAGTCTTTGTAAAAATGATGCTTCCATTTCCTCGAATAGATCTGGGATTCTTAAGGACTGTAAAAACTTTCCAACTTCTTCTTTTATGTTAATATCCTAGGATAGAAGAAAAAGATCGAGTAATAATCCTTTGATATTCATTTTATAGAGTATTATAAAAGATCGAGAACCTCTTATTGTTCAGAAAAGTGGCTTCTTGAGACAATATCTTCTAACACTTGCTGCATGCATCTACTGAAACTCGGCCTCTCCTCATACACTCTCTTAGTAGCTTTATGAATGCCTCCCTTGCAGCCTTACTGATACTTAGAAGAGCATATCAAGTGAACAACTCAAGTTAGAGTGAAAAGGTGCACAAAGCTTTTATTAACTCAAAAAGAAAACTTACAGAGAATTACAAGATTAAAACAAGAAATCTCAGAGTTTAGAAGCACTCAATCCAACAATATGGGCTTCTCTTCTGCCGATTTCTTATTTTATAGACTTTCTAAAGAATCTACTTTTACCTATACATGACACAAAATGGAAATAATTGAGGGTCATGTCAGCATTTCCATAGTCCGACGGTGTCTACTCAATATTCCAGTACAATAATTCAAAATCACACTAAGTACAATAATTGAAAATTTCCACTATTTACAGAGAATCAAAGGACTATCACCATGGTCCCATAGGGCTGCGGTCTTCATCATAATCATCAAATTCATCATAAGATTGATCCTTTTGTAGATAATCTTCCTCCATTATCTTTAGATATTTTTCTTCATAGTCTGTCTTAGTGGGATCTTGAGCATCTTGGTACACATATAAAAATAAAATGTCCTTTCCTTTTGAAGATGCTGGTGTTGTAGATGCTGTAGTTTCTTGAGAGAATTGTACGACTTATAACTTTATTCGATCCTTTTAGTCATGATGTCTTTAGTAGGGTAACTTGAATGGGTCATCTCTTTTCTTCCATCTATTGATGTATGATGTAGGATTTATCTCTATATCGAAGAAAGAATATTTATGAGCTTTTGAGAAGGATGTCATCTATTGCACTGATAGCTCCATTCCATCCAATAATTCCCATTTGAATATCTCGAACATACTGGTTGTTGTTTCTATCATGTGTTGTACCCAGATCTTGCAATGATCACTGATCCTTTCTTTTTCTTGCCATCCAAATTCAAAATTGAATGTAGTGCATACCTTGTTTGATAATAACAAACTGATCAAGCATATAGCGTCTGCCATCCAATTTCTTGGCATTACTCCCACTGTAATCAATGGCTTTTGGTTCACAGAAAACTTTAAAGCAGGATGCTTGCCTTGTAATTCTATCAATTTTTTAATGACGTGGATTTTTTCAACCAAATTTTGCAGAGGAAATTCTTTTAACCATCCCAAGACTCTATTCACTTCTTCTTTGTTTTCTGCGAAGGCTGGTCTTTCTAAAAGATGGTTATCAAAGACTTGTGAAAAAGGATTTGGATCAATAACATTTCTTATTTCTAGGCTTTGAAAATCCCATGGTGTTGAAAAGATCTTGATGTACTGCAGGGTCCTTTCTATACATTGAGATGTTCTTTCAACCCATTTCTTTCTGCAGTATCCTTCTCTGATTTCCTAGTCTGCAAATGGCTCGAAGATTTCATACTAGGAAAAAGTATCTGAGTGCATATAGTCTGCATCTAGTCTTTGTAAAAATGATGCTTCGATTTCGTGCAATAGATCTAGGATTCTTAAGGACTATAAAAACTTTCCAACTTCTTCTTTAATGTTAATATCGACAAGGTCCATCATCTTAGCACTTGTAAAAATTTCGAGTGCGAAATCAATACAACCAATCATCTGATAATAATTTAAAATCTGTAAAACCCAAATCATAGATTGTGTATAATGTATGGACCATAGATCATCAAGAGTTTTGAAATATAACTTGACTTTCAAATTTGGTAAAGAGTATACTTTTACCAATTCAGGATCCAAACCAAGAAGTGTACCAATATTCTTTGATTTCCAGGCTTGACATCTCTGAATCCGCTGATTTCTTCGAAGCCTAAGTCTAACTACCTTCTTTATTTCAAGACAGACATCTTTAACATGTTTTTCAAGAATTTCAAATCCTTTTTCTAATGTAGAAAAATTATCTGGTTGATCTGGAATATCAAAAATGCTTCCTTTGAATTATTTTTTGCTACGGCTGATTCTATGAACTTTATTCATTTCCATGGTAAGAGCATCGACAATATAACTACAATTTCTAGGAATCCATTCTACATCAAAATCATATTGCTGGAACCAAATTTGCCATGCTAATAATCTTCCTCTTGCCATTTGTCTTGATAATTTTGTTGACAAGAAATATTTAAAATTCATTGAGTCAGTCTTAATCAAGAATGTTCTTGGCGCAAGATACAATTAAAATTTTTGAATGTCGTTAAATATTGTAAGAGTTTCTTTTTCAGCAGCAAAATAATTTATATGATTAGAGAGAAATTCACCTAATGCATAGGCGCATAATTCTTCTTCTTTATTTTCCTCCTTTTTTTCGAAGAGAACAACAGCCCAAAATTCATCTAATGCATCAGTCTGTAATATACGCAATCCTTTTCTCGGGGGCTACAATTTTGGAAGAGATTCGCATTCGGCCTTGATATTTTTAACTGCTTCTGTTGCTTGACTAGACCATCCAGATTTCAAATGTCTTCTAATCGGAGCAGTTTCTTCTAATAATTTGGGGATGTATTTATGGATGTAGTTTAATACACCCAAAAATCTTTGAATCATTTTAGTATCCTTAAGCTCATCAGGAAACTCAGTGAGCTTTTTCAAAACATGAGGCTACATTTGTATATGTCCATTGATTACATGAATTCCAAGGAAATCAATATTATCTTGGAATAACACCACTTTCTTTTCTGAGAGGACAATTCCATGAACTTGAACTTCTTGGAAAAATATTTCTAAACAGGCCAAATGTGTTTTTAAATCTGGACTGTGAATAAGAATATCATCAATGTAAGTTATGATAAAATCATACTTACCAGAGATAAATTCCATTCTTTTCTGGAAGAAATCAGGAGCATTCTTTAATCTGAATGGAACAACTTTCCATTGATAAAATCCTACAAGGCATGTGAATGTTGTCTTGTGCCTGTCTACTTCTTCAATTTGTATCTGGTAATAACCAGATTTCATTTCAAATTTACTGAAGATTTTACTCTTTTGAATATTCTGCATTCTTACCTCTTAGAGAGGTAATGGATAACAAAAACTTTGAGTGATGGCATTTAATGGTTTATAATTTATCACCGTCCTTGCTTTACCTCTAACAATTTCAGAATGATTCCAAACTAGGAATGCAGAACATGAATAGTGAGAAACACTAGGCTCAATCAATCTTAATTTTAACAATTCTTGAATTTGTTTCTTCATCTCTATTTCATCTGAGGGAGTGCAAGGAATTAACTTACCTTTTTCCTCCATTGTCATGTATTGTCACAGTTTCTTGCTTACGGCTCTCTTTTTCTCAAAACTTCTAGGGTTCTTCTGAGTAGCTTTCGACTAATCACTGCTTTTTTGAAACTTGATCTTGAGACCACTGAGGGTCTATTATTGTTTCTTTTTTTGTTTTGAGAGTTTCTTTATCCTCATAAATTTGCAGTACTTTCTGCCAATCTTTTGATTCATTTTTTGGCTTTCTTGTACTAGTTTTCTTATGGCTTTCTCTTCAAATTTCTAAATCTGTAAATTTTAATCTTGGAATAGAGATAGCTTGCTTCTTAAAATTGAAGATAACTTTATCTTTACTAATTTTCACTGGTAATACTGAATTTATAAATGGCATACCCAAAAAAAAACTGGCTAATGGGTCATAATGTTGTATAGCAAATAACTTTACAATTTTCCCTCCTACTTTTAAAGAAACATTGTCTACATAGTGGGTAAGATTAACTGTACCTCCGACCATTTCTGACATTAGGATATTTTGGACAGGTTCCCATAATCCTTTAAACAACGATGGTTTGGCAAGATTGTTTGAGCGACCAATATCAATAAATGCATCAAGATATACCCAACTATTTTTAACTTGCACAAAGAGGTTCTCGATCTTTTATAATACTCTATTTTGGTATCAAAGCCTTGTCAAGTTCCTATTGGCTAGTTTAATTAGGTATTTTTCTACTCTCAAATGTTGTGTTGTTACTAAAGTTGATTCTAGATCTCTTGAAAAGGAGATCGATTCTGAAAAAGAATTAGAGACGGTCGAAAATCTGAAAGTTGGCATCCTTCAACTCTCTATGCAACTGATGTCTATAAAACCCTTCTCATATCTTTAAGAAAAAGACGCTTTTAAAAGAAGTGGAAGTAAAAATAAAAATCTCTGGCCCTTCTGTTCAAATTGTTTCTCTCTCTCTCTTTACAAATGAAGAGATCAAAAATTTAGACAATATGAAAAAGACAAAAAATATTCCTATTTACATTTTCTAGGTATAAGCATAGGTTTGGCCCCTTTGTTTAGACATGGCTTAAATACTCTTTGCATTGCTGAAGTTTTTGATACTCAACACCAGAGCTATGATCATGCTAGAATAGGTACCATTGCTAGTAACCTATCTACTAGTTGTCTATGGAACGGCCTTTCCAGACTACTCTATTAGTCTTACAGATCTTCAGCTGAAAGATTGCTAGAAACTTATGGTAGGAGTCCAAGGGTTACAAATGGCTAATAGTAGTGAATTCTTATCTGTAATGATTCAAACGTCATTCCAGTTGACTAATACAGTACATCAAAAACTAAAATAGCCAATACTCAGAGATTGAGTATCAGCCGGTTTGAATAATGCACAAGTAGAAGGAGTATCATATGATTCTATAGGTTTACCAAATGATTGGTATTTTCAATACCAGTCTATAGCAGATGAAAAGAAACCATGAATTTTGACAAGAAGAGGTTCTTTACAAGATGGAAAAATTAGAATACTTCAAGAAAAACATTATTTCCAGTGTCTTATTATTCATCTGAAAAAATACGCATTACTAGTCTCTGATCCTATAGAATCCTAATCCCAAATAGCCAGCACTTCCATTCAGCCTGTACTATCTTTAAATGAATTGTATACACCTGAAGTCAAGCCTTTTCTTGCTGTAAATAAAATGTTTAGGATTTCTAATTCTCAAATCACCCCAGTTGAGGAATGGAAATTCACCAATCGTCGCTTTGTGAAAGGAGGAAAATGGCCCCCAAAGACCAAATTTTGCACTACTTTGTCTTCATCAAAGCAACCTCCCACAAGAGCTGAGTGTGCCACTTTGGTTGAACATAATTCCTCAAATATAAATGATCTATATCAATTGTACCAAATTGGTAATTATATTACTAGATGGTGCTCTTATGCTAAAAACGCCATAGATGATCTAGGTGCATAGAATGAACTCATTTTAGCTAATCCCAAGATTTTGTATGATGAACAAAAATAAAAAAGAGCCGAGAAAGAATATAGGATGCAGAAGAAAGAATGAACTGTAGATATGTCGACCCCAAATTTCTGGGATCAAGAATAAATAGAAGCTAGCACCTTTGAAACATCTTTCAAGCCAATGAAAATAGAGTTTGTTCTAGAGAAGCCAAGAAAAACAAAAGTAGAAATCGTGACTCTTGAAAATGCAGCTTCTAAGTTCCCATCTTTCATTCATCATGCCATCAATTCAAAAGGAAAATTTTGTCAAAGAAGTCCAAAAATATCCTAGTATAGAAGAAGATCTTTTTGCTTCTAATTCTAGTGGTTACATTTTAGATTTGGACAAATCAACAAATCCAACTGAATCAATTAGAATATGGATTGGAACTTTATACCAGATGCAAGTAACTACAAAGCTCAATAAGATATCCATATTTGTTCTAGCAGAAAAGAGAATGGCAAGAATAGTTCATGACTGGTGGATTGGACCACCTAAGTCAGAACGACAAGTAGTCATTGTAGCAGGACTATCAACTCTAGGGGTACTACTGAAAACACAATTTGTCATCTGTTGCACTGATAGCTCTATTCCATCCAATAATTCCCATTTGAATATCTGGAACATACTAGTTGTTGTTTCTATTGTGTGTTGTACCCAGATCTTGCAGTGATCACCGATCCTTTCTTTTTCTTGCCATCCAAATTCAAAATTGAATGCAGTGCATACCCTGGTTGATAATAACAAACTAATCAAGCATATAATGTCTGTTATCCAATTTCATGACATTACTCCCACTGTAATCAATGCCTTTTGGTTCATGGAAAACATTAAAACAAGGTGCTTCCCTTGTAATTCTGTCAATTTTTTAATGATGTGGATTTTTTCAACCAACTTTTGCAAAGGAAATTCTTTTAACCATCACAATTTCCTGCCTGGGGCTCTCTTTTTCCCAAAACTTCTGGGGGTCTTCTAAGCAGCTTTTGACTAATCGTTGATATATTGAAATTTTATCTTGAGACCACTAAGGGTCTATTACTACTTTTTGTTTTGTTTTGAGAGCTTTTTTATCCTCATAAAATTGCAGTACTTTCTGCCAATATTTTGAATCATTTTTTGGCTTTCTTGTACTAGTTTTCTTCTGGATTTCTCTTTGAATTTCTGAATCTGCAAATTTTAATCTTGGAACAGAGATAGCTTGCTTCTTAAAATTGAAGATAACTTTATCTTCACTAATTGTCACTGGTAATACTGAATTTATAAATGGCATACCAAAAAATAAACTGGCTGATGGGTCAAAATGTTATATAGCAGATATCTTTACAATTTTCCAACCTACTTTTAAAGAAACATTGTCTACATAGTGGGTAAAATTAACTATACCTCTGACTGTTTATGAAATTAGGATATTTTGGAGATGTTTCCATAATCCTTTAAACAATGACAATTTGGCAAGATTGTTTGAGCCACCAGTATCAATAAATGCATCAAGATCTACCCAACCATTTTTAACTTGCACGGAGACTGGTATATACAAAAGATTATTTGTTTTCACCATTTTCTTCAAAAGACTTTGTAATGTTGTTGGGTTGAAATCAAGAAATGGAATTGAAGATGTCTGTCCAACATTTTTTAGATATGGACAAAAACAATTTAACTGAGGGAGAATAGAGATTACTTGCTTTCCTTTGTCTTTCTCTGGCAGTATAGACCAACATAAAGATTTGGTTTCATTGGTTTCAGAACTATCTATGTCAGCCTCAAGCTCTTCATTGTAGTGAAGTTATTCTTTGAATTCAACTGAAAATTCATCAGTAGGACAGTCATAGAAAATACTCATTTTTTGAACAGAACTGATTAATTCTTCATCTTCTGAAAAAGAAGCATCAGTCAACATATATACATCTGATGGTTCATCTTCTGAATCTACAACAGACCAATCATCACAAAATTATTCAATATCTACGCAGGCTTTTAATTTACCCGATGTGCTTTTTGGACATGCACGAGCATAATGTCCTTCCTGCTTACATATGAAATAGTAATTATTTTTGGTTCTCGGCTATTTTCTTTTCTTCAGGAATCTGCAATTTCTAAAAGGTCATTTTTGATTTGCAATTTTCCTGGTCTTGAATTTTCCATACCCTTTATGCTTTTTCTTTTTCTTGAATGATGTCTAAGGCAAAGCAGCACGATAAACATTAACACTGGGAGTGATATCATGTGCTTGTATTTTCCAACAAAGATATTTAACTTTTTCTTGACACCGAAATAAGAGATCTACCCAATAAATTTGATCGATGGATTTATTTTGAAGTTCAATATCTTTAGAGATCTGATCTCCTAGATTTCCTGGTAATTTTGATAAAAAAGATTTTTTCTAAACTGAATCATTTGAAAGATTTTCTTTGTAAACTTTGGCCATAAAGTCTGACCAAAATATTCAAGATATTTTAAATCTTTTAGCTGCATTCTAGCGAGATCTGTAATGATTTGTTTTTTCTTGTCAATTGGCTTGGGGACAAACTGTGTTTTTAGTATACCTCTATAGTTGATAGTCCTACTACAATGACTACATGTCGTTCTAACTCAGGTGGTCCAATCCACCAGTCATAAACTATTCTTGCCATTCTCTTTTCTGCTAGAACAAATATGGATATATTATTGAGCTTTGTAGTTACTTGCATCTAGTATAAAGCTCCAATCCATATTCTAATTGATTTAGTTGGATTTGTTGATTTGTCCAAATCTAAAATGTAACCACTAGAATTAGAAGCAAATAGATCTTCTTCTATCCTAAGATATTTTTGAACTTCTTTGAAAAAATTTGCCTTTTGGATTGATGGCATGATGAAAGGAAAGAACATAGAAGCTGCATTTTCAAGAGTCACGATTTCTGCTTTTGTTTTACTTGGCTTCTCTGGAACAAACTCTATTTTCATTGGCCTGAAAGGTATTTCAGAGGTGCTAGCTTTTGTTTCTTCTTGATCCAAGAAATTTGGGATCGACATATCTATAGTGAATTTTGAACTCTGAGATGCTTTTGATTTTCTTCTTCATTCTTTCTTCTGCATCCTAGCTTCTTTATCAGCTCTTTCTTCTTATTGTTCATCATGCAAAAGGTTGAGATTAGCTAAAATGAGTTCATTGTGTGCACCCAAATCATCTATGGTGTTTTCAGCATAAGAGCACCATGTAGTAATATAATTACCAATTTGCTACAATTGATCTAGATCATTTGTATTTGAGGAATTATGTTCAATGAAGGGGGCATAATCGACTCTTGTGAGAGGTTGCTTTAAGGAAGACGAAGTAGTGCATAATTTGGTCTTCGGGGGCCATTTTCCTCCTTTCACAAAGCAGCGATTGGCAAATTTCCATTCCTCAACTAGGGCGATTTGAGAATTAGAAATCCTAAATATTTTATTTACAGCAAGAAAAGGCTTGACTTCAGGTATATACAATTCATTTGAAGATAGTACATGCTAACTGGAAGTGCCGGCTATTTGGGATGAGGATTCTGTAGGATCAAATATTGGTAATGCATATTTTTTCGAATGAATAATAGGACCTGGATAGAAGGCTTTTCTTGAAGTATTCTAATTTTTCCATCTTGCAAAAGAAGCTCTTCTTGTCAAACTTCCTGGTTTCTTTTCATCTGATATAGACTTGTATTGAAAATACCAATGATTTGGTAAACCTATAGAATCATATGATACTCCTTCTACTTGTGCATTATTCAAACCGAATGACATGCAATCTTTGAGTATTGGTTGTTTTAACTTTAGATGTACTGTATTAGTCAACTGGAATGATGTTTGAATCATTACAGATAAGAATTCACTGCTATCAGCCATCTGTAACCCTTGGACTCCTACCGTACGTTTCCAGCAATATTTCAGACGAGGATCTGTAAGACTAATAGATTAGTCTGGAAATATTGTTCCATATTGACAACCAGTGGATAGGTTACAGAAAATGGTACCTATTCTAGCATGATCATAGCTTTGGTGTCGAGTATCAAAAGCTTCATCAATGCACGGAGTATTTAAGCATGCCTAAAAAAAGGGGCCAAACCTATCCTTATACCTCCAAAATGTAAATAGGAATATTTTTTGTCTTTTACATATTGTCTAAATTTTTTGATCTCTTAATTTATAAGAAGAGAGAGAGAGAAACAATTCTAATAGAAGGACCAAAGATTTTTATTTTTGCTTCCACTTCTTTTAAAAGCATCTTTTTCCGAAAGATGTTAGAGAGAGGGGTTTTATAAACATTAGTTGCATGGAGAATTAGAGGATTCCAATTTTCGAGATTTTCGATCATCTCTAATTATTTTTCAGAACCGATATCCTTTTCAACAGATCTAGAATCAACTTCAGTAAGGACACGATGTTCAAGAGTAGTAAAAGATCTAATTAAACTGGCCATTAGAAATTCTTTTTGAGATGGTATCTTCTAACACTTGTTGCGTGCGTCTACTGCAACTCGGCCTCTCCTCGGGCACTCTTTTAGAAGCTTTATGAATGCCTCCCTTGCAGCCTTACTAATACTTAGAAGAAGATGCCAAGTGAACAAATCAACTTAGAGTGAAAAGGTGCACAAAGCTTTTATGAACACAAAAAGAAAACTAACAGAGCATTACAAGATTAAAACAAGAAATCTCAGAGTTTAGAAGCACTCATCCCAACAATATGGGCTTCTCTTCTGCCAATTTCTTATTTTATAGACTTTCTAAAGAATCTAATTTCACCTAGACATGACACAAAGTTGAAATAATTGAGGGTCTTGTTAGCATTTCCATAGTCTGACAGTGTCTGCTCAATATTCCAATACAATAATTCAAAAGCACATTGAGTACAATAATTGAAAATTTCCACTATTTACAGAGAATCAAAGGACTATCACCATGGTCCCATAGGGTTGCAGTCTTCATCATAATCATCAAGTTCATTAGAAGATTGATTCTTTTGTAGATGTGCATCCTCCAGTATCTTTAAATATTTTTCTTCATAGTCCAGCTCAATGGGGTCTTAAGCATCTTGGTACACATCTAAAAATAAAATGTCCTTTCCTTTCGAAGATGTTGGTGTTGTAGATGTTCTAGTTGCTTTAGAGGATTGTCCGACTTCTAACCTTACTTGAATGGGTCATCTCTTTTCCTCCATTTATTGATGTACGATGTAGGAGTTATCTCTATATCCAAGAAAGAATCATTATGAGCTTTTGAGAAGGTTGTCATCTGTTGCATTGATATCTCTATTCCATCCAATAACTCCCATTTGAATATCTTGAACATACTGGTTGCTATTTCTATCGTGTGTTGTACCCAAATCTTGCAGTGATCACTGATCCTTTCTTTTTCTTGCCATCCAAATTCAAAATTGAATGCAGTACATACCCTGTTTGATAATAACAAAATGATCAAACATATAGTGTCTGTTGTCCAATTTCTTAACATTACTCCCACTATATTCAATGCCTTTTGGTTCATGGAAAACTTTAAAACAAGATGCTTCCCTTGTAATTCTGTCAGTTTTTTAATGATGTGGATTTTTTCAACCAACTTTTGTAGAGGAAATTCTTTTAACCATCCCAAGACTCTATTCACTTCTTCTTTGTTTTTTGCGAAGGCTGAATTTTATGAAAACGGATTATCAAAGACTTGTGAGAAAGGATTTGGATATATAACATTTCTTATTTCTGGGCTTTGAAAATTGCATGCTGTTGAAAAGATCTTGATGTACTGCAGGGTCCTTTCTATACATTGAGATGTTCTTTCAACTTGCTTCCTTTTACAGTATCCTTCTCTAATTTCCCAGTCTGCAAATGGCTCAAAGATTTCATACTGAGGAAAAGTATCTGAGTGCATATAGTCTACATCTAGTCTTTGTAAAAATGATGCTTCCATTTCCTCGAATATATCTGGGATTCTTAAGGATTATAAAAACTTTCCAACTTCTTCTTTAATGTTAATATTGAAAGGGTCCATCATGTTAGCACTTATAAAAATTTCGAGTACGAAATCAATACAACCAATCATCTGATAATAATTTAAAATCTGTAAAACCCAAATCGTAGATTGTGTATATTGTATGGACCATAGATCATCAAGAGTTTTGAAATATATCTTCACTTTCATATTTGGTGAAGAGTATGCTTTTACCAATTTAGGACCCAAATCAAGAAGTGCGCCAATATTCTTTGATTGGCAGCCTTGACATTTCTGAATCCGCTGATTCCTTTGAAGCCTAAGTCCAACTACCTTCTTTATTTCAAGGCAGAGATCTTCAACATGTTTTTCAAAAATTTTGAATCTTTTTGCTAATGTAGCAAATTTATCTGGCTGATCTGGAATATCAAAGATTCTTCCTTTGACTTCTTTTTTACTATGGCTGATTCTATAAGCTTTGTTCATTTCCTTGATAAGAGCATCACCAATATAATTAGAATTTCCAAGAATCCGTTCTACATCAAAATCATATTGTTGGAACCAAATTTGCCATGATAATAATATTCCTCTTACCATTTGTCTCGATAATTTTGCTTACAAGAAATATTTAAAATTCATTGAGTCAGTCCTAATCAAGAATTTTCTTGGAGCAAGATACAATTCAAATTTTTGAATGCTGTTAAATATTGCAAGAGTTTCCTTTTTAGCAACAAAATAAATTTTCTGATTAGAGAGAAATTCGCCTGATGCATAGGCTCATAATTATTCTTCTTTATTTTCCTTCCTTTTTTCAAAGAGAACAGCGGCCCAAAATTCATCTAATGCAATGGTCTATAATATAAGCAATCCTTCTCCCCAGGGTTGCAATTTTGGAAGAGATTGACATTCGACATTGATATTTTTCACTGCTTTTGTTGCTTGACTGGACCATCTGGATTTCAAATGCTTTCTAATCAAAACATTTTTTTCTGATAATATGGGGATGTATTTATGGATGTAGTTTAATACACCCAAAAATCTTTGAATCATTTTAGTATCGTTAAGCTCATTAGGAAACTCATTGAGCTTTGTAAAAACATCAGGTTGCATTTGTATATGTCCATCAATTACATGAATTCTAAGGAAATAAATATTATCTTGGAATAACACCATTTTCTTTTCTGAGAGGACAATTCCATGAGTTTGAACTTCTTGGAAAAATATTTCCAAATGGGCCAAACGTGTTTGTAAATCTGGACTATGAATAAGAATATCATCAATGTAAGTTATGATAAAACCATACTTACCAAAGATAAAATCCATTCTTTTTTGGAAGAAAGCAGGAGCATTATTTAATCTGAATGGAACAACTTTCCAGTGATAAAATCCTACAGGGCATGTGAATGTTGTCTTGTGCCTATTTGCTTCTTCAATTTGTATCTGGTAATAACTAGATTTCATATCAAATTTACTGAAGATTTTACTCTTATGAATCTTCTGCATTATTAATTCTTGGCAAGGTAGTAGATAATGAAAACTTTGAGTGATGACATTTAATGGTTTATAATTTATCACCATTCTTACTTTACCTCTAACAATTTTGGAACGATTCTGAACTAAGAATGCAAAACATGAATAGTGAGAAACACTAGGTTCAATCAATCTTAATTTTAACAATTCTTCAATTTGTTTCTTCATCTCTTGTTCATCTGAGGGAATGCAAGGAATTAACTTACCTTTTACTCCATTGTCATGTATTAAAACAATTTCTTGCTTGGGGCTCTCTTTTTCCCAAAACTTCTGGGGGTCTTCTGAGAAGCTTTTAACTACTCGATGATATATTGAAATTTAATCTTGAGACCACTGAGGGTCTATTACTACTTTTTGTTTTGTTTTGAGAGCTTCTTTATCCTCTTAAATTTGCAGTACTTTCTACCAATCTTTTGAATCATTTTTTTGGCTTTCTTGTACTGGTTTTCTTCTGGCTTTCTCTTCAAATTTTTGAATCTACAAATTTTAATCTCGGAACAGAGACAACTTGCCTCTTAAAATTGAAGATAAATCTATCTTCAGTAATTGTCACTAGTAACAATGAATTTCTAAATAGCATAACCAAAAATAAACTAGTTGATGGGTCATAATGTTGTACAACAGATATCTTTACAATTTTCCCACCTACTTTTAAAGAAACATTGTCTACATAGTGGGTAAGATTAACTATACCTCCGATTGTTTCTGAAATTAGGATAATTTGGAGAGGTTTCCATAATCCTTTAAACAATGACGGCCTGGCAAGATTGTTTGAGCCACCTGTATCAATAGATCCATCAAGATCTACCCAACTATTTTTAACCTGCACAGAGACTGGTATATGCAAAAGATTATTTGTTTTTAGCATTTTCTTCAAAAAACTTTGTTCTGCTGCTAGGTCGAAATTAGGAACTGGCATTGAAGATGTCTGTCCAACATTTTTCTGATATGGACAAAAAGAGTTTAACTGCGGGAGAATAGAGATTATTTTCTTTTCTTTGTCTTTCTCTGGTGGTATAGACCAACATAAAGATTTGGTTTCAGCTGTTTCAGAACTATTTGTGTCAGTCTCAAGTTCTTCACTGTAGTGAAGTTCTTCTTCGTCTTCAACTGAAAATTCATCAGTAGAACAGTCATAGCAAATATTCATTTCTTGAACAGAACTAATTAATTCTTCATCTTCTGAAAAAGAAGCATCAGTCAACATATATACATCTGATGGTTCTTCTTCTGAATGTACAACAGACCAATCATCACAAAATTCTTCAATATCTACATGGGCTTTTAATTTACCCGATGTGCTTTTTGGACATGCACGACCATAATGTCCTTCATGCTTACATATGAAACAACAATTATTTTTGGTTCTTGGTTATTTCAATTTCTTCAAGAATCTGAAATTTCTAAAAGGTCCTTTTGGATCTGCAATTTTCTTGGTCTTAAATTTTCCATACCTTTTATGCTTTTTCTTTTTCTTGGATGGTGTCCAGGGCAAAGCAGCATGACAAACATTAGCACTGGGAAAGATATCATGTGCTTGTTTTTTCCAACAGAGATATTTAACTTTTTCTTGACAACGAAATAACAGATCTACCCAATAAATATGATCAATGGATTTATTTTGAAGCTCAATATCTTTAGAGATCAGATCTCCTAGATTTCCAGGTAATTTTGATAAAAAAAGAAATTTTTTGAACTGAATCATTTGAAAGATTTACTTTGTAAACTTTGGCCATAAAGTCTTGACCAAAAGATTGAAGATATTTTAAATCTTTCAGCTCCATTCTAGCAAGATCTGTAATGATTTGTTTTTTATCGTCAATTGGCTCGAGGACAAACTGTGTTTTCAATAATACCTCTAGAGTTGATAGTCCTGCTGCAACGACTGCTTGTCGTTCTGACTCAGGTGGTCCATTCCACCAGTCATAAACTATTCCTACCATTCTCTTTTCTACTAGAACAAATATGGATATATTATTGAGCTTTGTAGTTACTTGCATCTGGTATATAGCTCCAATCCATATTCTAATTGATTCAGCTGGATTTGTTGATTTGTCTAAATCTAAAATGTAACCACTAGAATTAGAAGCAAATAGATCTTCTTCTATCCTAGGATATTTTTGGACTTCTTTGACAAAATTTTCCTTTTGGATTGATGGCATGATGAAAGATGGGAACTTAGAAGTTGCATTTTCGAGAGTCATGATTTCTTCTTTTGTTTTTCTTGGCTTCTCTAGAACAAACTCTATTTTCATTGGGCTAAAAGATTTTAAGAGGTGTTAGCTTCTGTTTCTTCTTGATCCCAGAAATTTGGGGTCGACATATCTATAGTGAATTTTGAACTCTGAGATGCTTTTGATTTTCTTCTTCGTTCTTTCTTCTACATCCTAGGTTCTTTCTCAACTCTTTCTTCTTGTTGTTCATCATGCAAAAGCTTGAGATTAGCTAAAATGAGTTCATTCTGTGCACCTAGATCATCTATGGCATTTTCATCATAAGAGCACCATGTAGTAATATAACTACCAATTTGGTACAATTGATCTAGATCATTTGTATTTGAGTAATTATGTTCAATCAAGGGGGCACAATCAACTCTTGTGGCAAGTTGCTTTGAGGAAGACGAAGTAGTGCAAAATTTGGTCTTTGGGGGCCAGTTTCTTCCTTTCACAAAGAAACGATTGGCAAATTTCCATTCCTCAAATGGGGCGATTTGAGAATTAGAAATCATAAACATTTTATTTACAGCAAGAAAAGGCTTGAATTTAGGTATATACAATTCATTTGAAGATAGTACATGCTGACTGGAAGTGCCGACTATTTGGGATGAGGATTCTATAGGATCAAAGACTAGCAATGTATATTTTTTCAAATGAATAAAAAGATGCTGGACGAAAGGATTTTCTTGAAGTATTCTAATTTTGCCATCTTGCAAGGAAGCTCTTCTTGTCAAACTGCCTGGTTTCTTTTCATCTGATATAGACTTGTATTGAAAATACCAGTCGTTTGGTAAACCTATAGAATCATGTGATACTCCTTCTACTTGTGCATTATTCAAACTTAATGACACACAATCTCTAAGTATTGGCTATTTTAATTTCAGATGTACTGTATTAGTCAACTGGAATGACGTTTGAATCATTAAAGATAAGAATTCACTGTTATCAGCCATTTGTAACCCTTGGACTCCTACCGTAAGTTTCCAGTGATCTTTCATATGAGGATCTATAAGACTAATAGAGTAGTCTCGAAATATTGTTCCATATTGACATCCAGTGGATAAGTTACTAACAATGGTACCTATTCTAGCATGATCATAGCTTTAGTATCAAGTTCCTAATGGCCAGTTTAATTAGATCTTTTTCTACTCTTGAATGTCGTGTTGTTACTAAAGTTGATTCTAGATCTCTTGGAAAGGAGATTGATTTTGGAAAAGAAATAGAGACAGTAAAAAATCCTGAAAGTTGGAATCTTCCAACTCTCCACGCAACTGATGTCTATAAAACCCATCTCTCTAATGTCTTTTAGAAAAATATTTGTTATAAGAAGTTGAAGTAAAAATACAAATCTTTGGTCCTTCTGTTCAAATTATTTCTCTCTCTCTCTCTTTACAAATGAAGAGATCAAAAAATTTAGACAATATGCAAAAGACAAAAAATATTCATTTTTACATTTTGGAGGTATAAGGATAGGTTTGGCCCCTTTATTTAGCCATGGCTTAAATACTCTATGCATTGCTGAAGTTTTTGATACTCGACACCAAAGCTATGATCATCCTAGAATAGGTACCATTGTCAGTAACCTATCTACTAGTTGTCAATATGGAACGATCCTTCCAAACTACTCTATTAGTCTTACAGATCCTCATCTGAAAGATTGCTGGAAACTTATGGTAGGATTCCAAGGGTTATAGATGGCTGATAGCAGTGAATTCTTATCTATAATGATTCAAAGGTCATTCCAGTTGAGTAATACAGTACATCTGAAATTAAAACAGTGAATACTCAGAGATTGTGTGTCAGTCAGTTTGAATAATGCAAAAAAGGAGTATCATATGATTCTATAGGTTTACCAAACGACTAGTATTTTCAATACAAGTCTATAGCAGATGAAAAGAAACCAGGAATTTTGATAAGAAGAGCTTATTTGAAAGATGGAAAAATTAGAATACTTCAAGAAAAGCCTTCTATCCAGTGTCCTAATATTCATCTGAAAAAATATGCATTACCAGTCTCTGATCCTACAAAATCCTCATCTCAAATAGCCATCACTTCCAATCAGCCTGTACTATCTTCAAATGAATTGTATATACCTGAAGTCAAGCCTTTTCTTGCTGTAAATAAATTGTTTAGGATTTCTAATTCTCAAATCGCCCTTGTTGAGGAATTACAATTCGCCAATTGCTGATTTGATAAAGGAGGAAAATGGCCCCCAAAGACCAAATTCGACACTACTTTGTCTTCCTCAAAGCAACCTCCCACAAGAGTCGATTGTGCCCCCTTGATTGAACATAATTCCTCAGATACAAATGATCTAGATCAATTGTACCAAATTGGTAATTATATTACTACATGGTGCTCTTATGCTAAAAACGCCATAGATGATCTGTGTGCATAGAATGAACTCATTTTAGCTAATCTCAAGCTTTTGCATGATGAACAACAAGAAGAAAGTGCTGAGAAAGAAGCTAGGATGCAGAAGAAAGAATGAAGAAGAAAACCAAAAGCATCTCAGAGTTCAAAATTCACTATAGATATGTCGAACCCAAATTTTTGGGATCAAGAAGAAACAGAAGCTAGCACCTCTGAAACATCTTTCAGGCCAATGAAAATAGAGTCTGTTCCAGAGAAGCCAAATAGAGTTTGGAAAAATAAAAAAATCTTGCTAAATCAGAATATGGATTGGGGCTTTATACCAGATGCAAGTAACTACAAAGCTCGATAATATATCCATATTTGTTCTAGCAGAAAATAGAATGGCAAGAATAGTTTATGACTGGTGGATTGGAACACCTAAGTCAGAATGACAAGCAGTTGTTGTAGCAGGGCTATCAACTCTAGAGGTACTACTGAAAACACAATTTGTCCCCGAGCCAATTGATGAGAAAAAAAAATTCATTACAGATCTTGCTAGAATGGAGCTGAAAGATTTAAAATATCTTCAATCTTTTGGTCAAGACTTTATGGCCAAAGTTTACAAAGCAAATCTTTCAAATGATTTAGTTCAAAACATTTCTTTTTTATCAAAAGTACTAGGAAATCTAGGAGATTTAATCTCTAAAGATATTGAACTTCAAAATAAATCCATTGAACAAATTTATTGGGTAGATCTCTTATTACAGTGTCAAGAAAAAGTTAAATAACTCTATTGGCAAAAACAAGCACATGATATCACACCCAGTGCTAATGTTTATTGTGTTGCTTTGCCCTGGACACCATTCAAGAAAAAGAAAAAGCATAAAAGGTATGGAAAATTCAAGACCAATAAAATTGCAAATCCAAAACGACCTTTTAGAAATTTCAAATTCCTGAAGAAAAGAAAACAACCGAGAACCAAAAATAATTGTTGTTCCATATGTAAGCAGGAAGGACATTATGCTCATGCATGTCCAAAAACCACATCAGGCAAATTAAAATCCTGTGTAGATTTTGAAGAATTTTGTGATGATTGGTCTGTTGTACATTCAGAAGAAGAACCATCAGATGTATATATGTTGACTAATGCTTCTTTTTGAGAAGAAGAGGAATTAATCAATTCTGTTCAAAAAATGAATATTTGCTATGACTATTCTATTGATTATTTTTTAGTTGAAGACGAAGAAGAACTTCACTACAGTGAAGAACTTGAGATTGACACAGACAGTTCTGAAAGAAGTGAAACCGAATCTTTATGTTGGTTTATACCACCAGAGAAAGACAAAGAAAAGCAAGTAATCTCTATTCTCCCTTAGTTAAACTCTTTTTGTCCATATCAGAAAAATGTTGGATAGACATCTTCAATGCCAGTTCCTGATTTCGACCCAGCAGTAGAACAAAGTTTCTTGAAGAAAATGGTAAAAACAAATAATCTTTTGTATATACCAGTCTCAGTGAAGCTTAAAAATAGTTGGGTAGATCTTGATGCATTTATTAATACTAGTGGCTCAAACAATCTTGTCAGACCGTCGTTGTTTAAAGGATTATGGAAACCTCTCCAAAATATCCTAATTTCATAAATGGTCAGAGGTACAGTTAATCTTACTCACTATGTAGATAATGTTTCTTTAAAAGTAGGTGGGAAAATTGTAAAGATATCTGCTATACATCATTATGATCCATCAGCCAGTTTATTTTTGGGTATGCCATTTATAAATTCAATATTACTAGTGACAATTAGTGAAGATAAACTCGTCTTCAATTTAAGAAGCAAGTTGTCTCTGTTCCAAGATTAAAATTTGCAGATTCAGAAATTCAAAGAGAAAGCTAGAGGAAAACCAGTACAAGAAAGCCAAAAAATGATTCAAAATATTGGCAAAAAGTACTACAAATTTATGAGGATAAATAAGCTCTCAAAACAAAACAAAAGCAATAATAGACCCTTAGTGTTCTCAAGATAAAATTTCAATAGCTACTCAGAAGACCCCCAGAAGTTTTCGAAAAAAGAGAGCCCCAACCAAGAAATTGTGACAATGCATGACAATGGAGTAAAAGGTAAGTTAATTCCTTGCACTCCCTCATATGAATAAGAGATGAAGAAATAGATTGAAGAATTGTTAAAATTAAGATTTATTGAACCTAGTGTTTCTCACTATTCATGTTCTGCATTCCTAGTTCGGAATCATTCTGAAATTGTTAGAGGTAAAGCAAGGATGGTGATAAATTATAAATGATTAAATCCCATCACTCAAAGTTTTCATTAGCCATTACCTCGCCAAGAAGTAATAATGCAGAAGATTCAGAAGATTAAAATCTTTAGAAAATTTTATATGAAATCTAGTTATTAGCAGATATAGATTGAAGAAGCAGACAGACATAAGACAACACTCATATGACCTGCAGAATTTTATCAATGGAAAGTTGTCCAATTGGATTAAAGAATGCTCCTACTTTCTTCCAAAAAAGAATGGAATTTATCTTTGGTAAGTATGATTTTATCATAACTTACATTGATGATATTCTTATTCACAGTCTAGATTTACAAACAAATTTGGCCCATTTAGAAATATTTTTCCAAGAAGTTCAAGCTCATGGAATTGTCCTCGTAGAAAATAAAATGGTGTTATTCCAAGATAATATTGATTTCCTTAAAATGCAGACTGATGTTCTTACAAAGCTCAATGAGTTTCCTGATGAGCTTAAGGATACTAAAATCATTCAAATATTTTAGGGTGTATTAAACTACATCCATAAATACATCCCCAGATTATCCGAAAAAACTGTTCCGATTAGAAGGCATTTGAAATTCGGATGGTTCAGTCAAGCAATAGAAGCAATTAAAAATCTCAATGTCGAATGTCAATCTCTTCCAATATTGCAGCCCCCGAGAGAAGGATTGCTTATATTATAGACTGATGCATCAAATTAATTTTGGGTCATTGTTCTCTTTGAAAAAAAGGAGGAAAATAAAGAAGAAGAATTATATGCCTATGCAATAGGCGAATTTCCATCTAATAAAAAAATTATTTTGCTGCTGAAAAAGAAACTCTTGCAATATTTAACAGCATTCAAAAATTTGAATTGTATCTTGCGCCAAGAAAATTCTTGATTAAGACTGGCTCAATGAATTTTAAATATTTCTTGTCGGCAAAATTATCAAGACAAATGGCAAGAGGAAGATTATTAGCATGGAAAATTTGGTTCCAGCAATATGATTTTGATGTAGAATGGATTCCTATAAATTCTAATTGTATTGCCGATGCTCTTACCAGGGAAATGAATAAAGCTCATAGAACTGGCCGTAACAAAAAAGAAGTCAAAGGAAGCATTTTTGATATTCCAGATTAGCCAGATAATTTTGCTACATTAGCAAAAAGATTCAAAATTCTTGAAAAAAATGTTGAAGATTTCTATCTTGAAATAAAGAAGGTAGTTGGACTCAGGCTTCAAAGGAACTAGTGGATTAAGAAATGTCAAGCCTGGCAATCAAAGAATATTGGCACACTTCTTGGTTTGGATCCTGAATTGGTAAAAGTATACTCTTTACCAAATATGAAAGTCAAGTTATATTTCAGAACTCTTGATGATCTATGGTCCATACAATATACACAATCTATGATTTGGGTTTTACAGATTTTAAATTATTATCAAATGATTGGTTGTATTGATTTCGCACTCGAAATTTTTTCAAGTGCTAAGATGATGGACCTTAAGGAATTTAGACTTCTGTGATCCATAACATTGTTTAGAGAATTTTCGGTGAAATCACATAAATAATCATTTGTCGATGCGTTTCGAACCAACCAGTGTGGTTCATCGTCAGGACAAGTTGAAGAACTGATCCAGCTTGGCAAGTTAAATAGTTTAGGCAGAGACTCCAACAGTTAGATTTATAATGGCTAATTCTGACCTTATGACCCCATTCAAACGATTAATATTCTTGCTATATCTTTAATTATTATTAGTCTTAGAAATTAGTTAAAATCGGTAAAAATATATAAGAAAAGTACTCCTATAGGATAGTAAATCATTTGTTTATTTAACTAAATCTAATTGTTTATTAATAAATATATATATATATATATATTTTGATGGAACTTGTCGATATTAACATCAAAGAAGAAGTTGGAATTTTTTACAGTCCTTAAGAATCCCAGATCTATTCGAGGAAATGGAAGCATCATTTTTACAAATACTAGATGCAGACTATATGTACTCAGATACTTTTACTCCGTATGAAATCTTCGAGCCACTTGTAGACTGGGAAATCAGAGAAGGATATTGCAGAAAGAAACGGGTTGAAAGAACATCTCAATGTATAGAAAGGACCCTGTAGTACATCAAGATCTTTTCAACACCATGGGATTTTCAAAGCCTAGAAATAAGAAATGTTATTGATCCAAATCCTTTTTCACAAGTCTTTGATAATCAGTTTTCAGATTGTTCAGCCTTCACAAAAAACAAAGAAGAAGTGAATAGGGTCTTGGGATGGTTAAAAGAATTTCCTTTGCAAAAGTTGGTTGAAAAATCCACATCATTAAACAGCTAACAGAATTACAAGGGAAGCATCCTGTTTTAAAGTTTTCCATGAACCAAAAGGCATTGATTACATTGGAAGTAATGTCAGGAAATTGGACAGCAGACACTATATGCTTGATCAGTTTGTTATTATCAACCAAGGTATGAACTGCATTCAATTTTTAGTTTGGATGGCAAGAAAAAGAAAGGATCAGTGATCACTACAAGATCTTAGTACAACACACGATAGAAACAACAACCAGTATGTTCCAGATATTCAGATGGGAATTATTAGATGGAATAGAGCTATCAGTGCAACAGATGACAACCTTCTCAAAAGTCATAAACATTCTTTCTTGGATATAGTGATAAATCCTACATCGTACATCAATATATGGAGGAAAAGAGATGATTCATTCAAGTTACCCTACTAAAGCCATCATGCCTACAAAGATCGAATAAAGTTAGAAGTTGGACAGTCCTCTAAAGCAACTACAACATCTACAAGATGAGTATCTTCAAGAGGAAAGGACATTTTATTTTTATATGTGTACCAAGATGCTCAAGACCCCACTGAGCCAGACTATGAAGAAAAATATCTAAAGACAATGGAGGAAGAATATCTACAAAAGAATCAATCTTCTGACAAATTTGATGATTATGATGAAGACCATAGCCCTATGGGACCATGGTGATAGTCCTTTGATTCTCTGTAAATAGTGGAAATTTTCAATTATTGTACTTAGTGTGCTTTTGAATTATTGTATTGGAATATTGAGTAGACACCATCAAACTATGGAAATTCTGACAGAACCCTCAATTATTTCCACTTTGTGTCATGTCTAGGTAAAAGTAGATTCTTTAGAAAGTCTATAAAATAAGAAATTGGTAGAAGAGAAGCCCATATTGTTGGACCGAGTGCTTCTAAACTCTGAGATTTCTTGTTTTAATCTTGTCATGCTATGTAAGTTTTCTTTTTGAGTTAATAAAAGCTTCACGCACCTTTTCACTCTAAGTTGACTTGTTTGCTTAATATCCTCTTCCATGTATTAGTAAGGCGACAAGGGAGGCATTCGTAAAGCTATTAAGGGAGTGCTTGAGGAGAGGCTGAGTTGCAGTAGATGCATGTAGCAAGTGTTAGAAGATATATTCTCAAGGAGCCACTTTTTTGAACAGTAAGAGGTTCTTGATATTTTATAATTCTTGGAAGGATGGAGATAATGTTGGAAGATAACAAGATCAAAGAATTTATAGACAAAGATATTCCTAAGCCTCTAGCAATTGATGCTTAAGAACTGGAAGAGTGGAGAGAATGTGCTGCAAAGGTAAGAAGGATTATCCTAGAAGGAGTTTGAGACCATATTGTCTTGAACCTCCATGGTAAGGAGACTCCATATGAAATGTGGAAAGCCTTAACAAACCTATTTCAAAACAACAGTGACCACAGGAAGCTAGAACTGAAGGACAAGCTCAGAAAAATGAAGATGGAGAAGGGAAATATAATATCAAAGTACTTGACCAAGTTCACCCAATGTTGGGATGAGCTTGGAAGTGTTAGTGTTACAGTTTTTGAAGATGATATGGTCAACCTAGCACTTCTAGGCCTTCCCAAGAGTTGGCACAACTACTAGGACTTAGTAAATGGGAGGGAGAAGCTACTAGAGTTGGAGTGTTTGTGGTCTAAGTTGATGCAAGAAGAGATTCCACAAAACATTATAGATGGATCCTCATCTAATCCTGATGATGAAAACTATTCCTTAGGGAGAAAGGCAAAGAAAGGGAAAGGGAATTCAACCCATTCCAAATTAGATTCCAGTGAGGGCGATAAGAAGAAGGACTTGTCGAACATTAAATGTTTTCATTGTCATGAGCTAGGACACTATGGCACGAATGATCCAAATCTAAACAAGAACGCAAAAAATTATAGGTATAACCATAAATACAGAGATGCAGTAGAAATAACACTATCTCTTATTAGTATCAAATAATGAATTATGCTTACAAACAAAAAGGAAATGAGACTAGCTCAGGCAATGGTAGCTTATCTCTGAGAAGAGATGTGATGGCTACATGCCTCTGAACTCAGATACAATGAGGCTCAAGGGAATTTTTATTATTCAACAATAAGAGAAAACCTTAAACAACCAAAACCATTACTAAAGGAGATGTAACACCAAGAGTTTATGGGTCCCGTTGGGGTTAGTTGGGCAGCCAAATTCACAGGGTCATAGCTTGGTCATATTATCTCCATTTGACATGCATGATACCTTGTTAGAAATATATCTTTGAGGACCTCAAAACGGCTATGGAAGTTTAGCACCTGAAAAACTGCCAAAAATAGTAAATTGTGCTACAATTAAGGAAATTGAAAAAATGAAAGAAACAATGGTGGCGTTCCACGTGGAATAGGCAAGTGGCCACCAATATCCACCTGGATCATTCCTCCCCCCTTAGGAAGAAATGGTCTCCATTATGTTGAGTTCCTCCATGAGATGGGGAAACTTCTGCTGAACTTGGTCCCTATTAAGCCATTTTCGTTGATCCCGGAGTTGGCCGACTTTGAAAAATTGATACAATTGGATCTTTTGCTAGTGAATGTTCTTGATTTGTGTGTCCATGGTCTGAACACTTGCAGCTTTTTCCATGCAGTCTAGATTTAACTCTATTGGTGTGAGTTGTTCTGCAATGTTGGATGTGTCTAGTAATGGTGGAATGTATGGCTGAAGGCGATCCACATTGAACATTGGGTGTTGGAAAAGGAATGGGGGAATGGTGAGCCCAAAATAATTCTCTTCCATAGTCTTGGTGATGGTGTATGGCCTATATCGAAGTGGGCGAATCTTGCGGTGGGGCCCAGCGAGGTGCTCCTTCCACAGATGCAGCCAAACTTTGTCGCCAACCTAGAACTTGTGTGGCACTTGATGCTGATCATTTCGTTGCTTGTACCTAGCATTGGCTTTGTACAATATGTCATAAACCTATTGTAATATGTGTTTAATGTGCTCAATGAAGCTATTTGCCTTGTCGACTTTCGACTAGACATGAGACGAATCTACCTGAGTGACTGCAAATGGTATGGCCAAATCAATGGGACATAGTGGTTGGAATCCCAAGCCCACCTAAAAAGGGTTGTGGCTAGTCAAGCTATGGAGAGCATGGTTGTAGCTATGTTGGACATAGGGGAGGTCCTCATCCCATGTGCTTGGATGCTTTGAGTTGTACATGCGTAGAATGTGTACGATCATCATGTTGACGACGTTTGTCTAGCCATCAGTTTGGGGATGGAAAGCTACCAACTTAGTGAGCTTGGTGTCCAGCATCGACCAGAGACTATACCAAAATGTACTGAGGAAAATGTTGTCTCAATCTTAGATTATAGACTATGGGATCCCAAGGTGTATCCAAACTTGTTTAAATAAGGGTTTATGAGTGGCTTTTGCTGTGATACTCTTCTTGCAGGCCGCCATAATGGGCATCTTGGAGAATCTGTCGACGACCACAAAAACATAGTTGTTTCTATGCTTAGTATAAGGAAGGCTTAACATTTAATCCATGGAGATGGATTCCCAAGGTCTACTAGGGGTAGGCAGTGAAGTATAGAGACCTTGCTTCTTGATGGTCAATTTGGAAATAGTGTAGGCAGTGCACGATCTGATGTACTTCCCAACTTCCTATCAAAGATTCAACCAATAGAAATACATTGTTGGAAATAATACTGAGGGGGGGTGAATAAGTATTATCATATCAATATCTTATTTTTCAAAACTGATTTGTATACGCTACTTCAGCTCAGTGAACTAGCATGTATACGCAACTATACTTAATGAAACCAGCGTATATGCAGAGATCTTTTGATTTACCCAAATTATCATGTATTGAACTTTAATCAGTATATCAAGAATTCATTAGACAGTGTAGTAAAAATAGAATAAAGCATCAGACATAAGCAACACACATGAACACCAACATATAAGGTGGAAACCCAATGTGGGTGAAAACCACTCGCTAATGTCATCTCTGTCTTCTTTTAATAATAATAAAATTTTGATTACAATTTTTTTATTGGTGTAGTCTTATACCAATACACAGGCTTCTACCTACAGAAGGCTACAACCTTCTCTCATTCTCCAGCTTCTACTGGAAGGGAGCTACAACCCCCTAGCTCTTGTACTAGCCGATATGTTTTCTTAGTACGTAGGCACCAACCTACAGAAGGCTACAACCTTCTCTTTTCTTCTAGGGACCACGTTTCATAAATTTTCAGACTGGATCCATCAACAACATTGTTCAATCATCAAATATATCTATATCGACCAATCATTGTTTGAACCAACCATAGTCGAACCAATCATTCACTTAGACCACCCATCAATCTGATCATTCAGAATAATGTCACCAGAATACAGTAACCAGAACCTAAAACAGAACCCAGAAATCTACAACAGTAAAGAGAAACAATTGAAATATATTTTATAAGGTATACGCTACTTCCATGTGTTGAACCTGCATGTACACACAATTTTCTCATATCCAACTAGCATATACATCTGCAAATATAAATTCAGAGTTCTGCAGCTATTCTAGACTTCAGTTATACCCAGATCATATCATTTACAGAATAATATATGTGTCTAGAATATACATGATCAAAAACACATTATGATAGTTCATTTTATGCCTTAAGTTCCTGATCCATCATTAGATCTGATCTCCCATCATCAACTAAGGTTCATCCTTGGTTTAGATCCAGCAATGCACCATAACCCAATAACCTGCATACTAGATCTCACACTTCATCAGATATTCGATACTTGCACACTTTGGCCTAATTATCTTCCCCTCCTTTTATAGTTTTAGGCCTTTCTCAATACCATAGGCTAAAACCACTTAGGACCAATACCTTGGACCAAATACTTAGGGTCAATACCTCGGACCAGATACCTAGGACCAATACCATGGATCAAAATACGATGGACCAAAAATTTAGTTTTCCAAGGTATACTCGCTTTTCCTTCTATGAAAGTGTGTGTGTACATATACACAACTTATATATATTGAACCTGCGTGTATACGCAACTTGGTTAATGGTGAACCTGCGTATACCTATCTTTCTTCATTCTATGAAGAGTGATCTGTAATTCTTTGTTGTTTACCTACTATACTATGATCTTTCATCTAAGTGAGTTGCCTTCCGAACTAATTCCTTGAAGTTTCCTTGCATTTCATCACATCTGTCAATGCTACTGTCATGCATTCTATCGCATCTGATATCTTTTATGTAGATTTATCTAGTTACCATGTACAAGTGAGTTGTTCTGCTACAAGTGGATTTCCATCAAGTACAACAAATACATCATAATGCCAACAATCTCCCCCTTTGGACTTGATGGCAAAAATTACACCAATTCACTCTCCCCCTTTGATATCAAGGGCAAAGGGTCATGCTCCCCCTGAGTGCATGTTGAATTCTCTGATATGCTAAAGTGTGCTGATTGAGCTACCATGATTAAGTCCATGCTCCCCTTGAGCATAAGCAAGGTCTGCAAAAAGATGTTCTAAAAGAAGAACATGACTCTATACATACATCACAAATGACCTTCCTATCACCAATGACTCATACACGCATCCATCTCCCAACCAAGTGGGGATATACCAACTTTGACTCATCCACCCAACCAAGTGGGGATATATCAATTGTTTACACATGTCAAAAACAAGAAACATTACATCATCCATCCCATGCATAGTGGGGTTACAAATTAAGTTTTTACAATATTTTTACATTAAAAGATATACATGACATATATAACAGAGACCAAATATCTTAAATAAGGCCAGGATAGTCATCATCAACTATCATATGATCTGGACCATCAGCAACATCTGTCAATAGCATCTAGACTAGCAACCTGTATATGTTCATCATTAGTTCCAAAAATATCATCAACCATGTTCTCCCCCTGAACCTGTTCCACCTGTTCACTATCATATCTAATAATTGCATATGTCAGTAAGAGATATCAAAGCATCATCAACAATTAGATATACATCAAGCTATCAAAAAATTTATGAGGACCAATATATTTGCACATGTTATCAGTAGATTGAAACCATCATCAAACAGAGAAGATAATTGACAAAACCATAGAAAACCCATTTTTTCAAAGTCTGGCCCATTGCTTTTCTTTAAACCAACATATACGCGACTGTGCCTATAGAAACCTACGTATGTACATGACTACGCTTTATGAAACTCACGTATAACCACCTTTCTCTGAAGAAAACAGGTTTCAACAATAGGATGATGCAGCAACTACTCCCAACTTTTGCCTCAGATATTCAAATGTCTCTATGGGTAGTGGTTTAGTGAATATATCAGCAACCTATTCTTTGGAGGGAACATACTCCAATTTGACCTTTGATTCAAGCACTTGTTCACATAGAAAATGATATTTGGTGGGTATGTGCTTGGTCTTGGAGTGCATGACTAGATTCTTTGAAATACTGATGGCACTCTTATTATCACATAGAATGGAGATGGGTGGAGTACATGTGAATCTGAATGTCTTGCAAGGTTTGCATCATCCAAAGTAGTTGTGTGCAGCAAGATGCAGAAGTCACGTATTCTGCTTCAGTTGTAGATAATGCAATTGAACTTTGTTTCTTGTTGGACCAAGACACTAACTTGGAACCCATATAGAATACACCACCACTAGTACTTTTTCTGTCATCAACAGTTCCTGCCCAATCTACATTTGTATACTCATGAAGTGTAAGATCTATATCTCTACGATACAATAAACCAAAGTTCTGTGTTCCTTGAAGATATTTGAAAGTCCTTTTGACTACCTAAAGGTGTGATTCCTTTGGATTTGCTTGGAATCTTCCAACTATTCCCACTGCATGCATCATGTCCTGTCGAGTACCTATTAGATAAAGCAGACTGCAATCATGGATCTGTAAGTTGGTTGATGTAGTGTTGTTGATTCATCATTTGAGCTAAGACCCCATCCTGTTACCATTGGGTTACATACTAGTTTAGAATCTTCCATGTTGTACTTTTTCAAGATCTGTTTGAGATATTTGGTTTCTGAGAGAAAAATACCATCTTTATTTTGTTGAACTTGTAGACTAAGAAAATAGGTAAGCTCACCAAGCAAGGACATTTCAAATTCTTGTTGCATTACTGAAGAAAAATTTTGACTCATGGATTCTTCATTGCTACCAAAAATGATATCATTAACGCACACAACAATTATTAGCAATTTATAAGTGTCCATTTTTGTATATAGATTGCTATCCGTTGACCCCTTTGAAAAACCCTGTTGGTGGAGATATTTTTCAAAATGGTAATGCCATGCCCTTGGATCTTGTTTTAGACCATAGAGAGATTTTCTGAGTTTGCATACAAGTTTTACATCATTTCCAAGAATGAATCCTTCCGGTTGTTCAATATAGACTTCTTCTTCTAAGTCTCCATTAAGAAAGGCAGATTTTACATCCATTTGGTATACTTTGAATTTCTGAAAACTAGAAAGAGCAAGAAACATTCTTATGGCTTCAAGTCCAGCAACAGGTGCAAAAGTTTCTTCAAAATCTATACCTTCTTGTTGAGCATATCCTTTACAAATAAGGCTGACCTTGTTTCTAATAACTTCTCCATTTTCGTTCAGCTTGTTTTTGAATATCCATTTAGTTCCTATGACATTCTTATCATGAGGTCTAGTTACTAATTCCCAAGTATTATTCTTTTCAATTTTATCAAGTTCTCCATTCATGGCCTTGACTCAACATTCATCTTCGCATGCTTCATTTTACATTTTGAGGTTCAGTAGAAGATAGTAATGCTAGATAGCTTGAGGTTTCGGAAATGGTTCTTCTTGTCTAAACACCTGCCCCTTTCCCCCAAAATTTGAGTTTCTAGATGATTTTTCTGAACATACTTGGACGAAGTCTTTTCTTATATCATTATCTCTTCTTCTGGTGTTTCATTGGTTTCGTCTTCAAAATCAATGTGATTTGATGTGGGAAAATGATCCTCATCTTCTTCATTGTCATAATCTTCAGTTTTTTATCTGTTTTGGATTTTTGCATGCTTCATCAACCACAACATCAATACTTTCAATAATTTTCCCAAGTCTTTTATTATAACATTTATATCCTTTACTTTGGGAAGAGTATCCAAAAAGAATACCTTCATCTGCTATGGGTTCAAACATACCAAGTTTTTCATCAGTCCTCTTGATGTAACATTTGCTTCCAAAAACTTTGAAGTATTTTACAGTAGGAGTCTTACCATACCAAAGTTCATATGGAGTTTGATTGTTGTTTACTCGAACATTTGCTTGGTTGAGAAAAGTGACGGCGGCGAATGCAGCTTCACCCCAGAAGGTTGCAGGAGTTCCAGATTCATCAAGCATAGCATGAGCCATTTGTTGAACAGTTATGTTCATCCTTTCTACCACTCCA